>JADRCD010233984.1:8462-26794 GCA_019843815.1 Montemys delectorum | reverse complement strand
GTGTGTGCGCGCGCGCGTGTGTGTGTGCCTGTGTGTGTGTGTGTGTGCGCGCGCGCGCGCGTGCGCGCCTGTGTGTGTGTGTGCGCGAGTGTGTGTATGTGTGTGCGTGTGTGTCTGTGTGTGTATGTGTGCGTGTGTGTGCGCGCGCGCGCGAGTGTGTGGGTGCGTGCGTGTGTGTGTGTGTGTGTGTGTGTGTGTGTATACAGAAGACATTCTAAAATACATTTAGCCTTAAAGCTTGTTGAGCACATTTACTCCTTCCTCTCAACCTTTGGGAGATGGGATTTTACAAGTTGGCCTCAAATTTTCCATCCCTGCAGCTCACCCTTCCTGGTGCTAGGTAACAACCATGTGCCATAATGCCAGGCTATACTTTTTAGTAAAAAGAAAAAAAAAAGAAAGGGGGTAGGATGGGAAAAAAAGTTAAGAGGAGGAGGAGGAGGAGGAGGAGGAGGAAGAGGAAGAATAAGAAGAGGAGGAGGAGGAGGAAGAGGAAGAATAAGAAGAGGAGGAGGAGGAGGAAGAATAAGAAGAGGAGGAGGAGGAGGAAAAGGGGGAGGAGGAAGAGGAGGAGGAGGAATAAGAAGAGGAGGAGGAAGAAGAGGAGGAAGAGGAAGAATAAGAAGAGGAGGAGAAGGAGGAAAAGGAGGAGGAGGAAGAAGAGGAGGAGGAGGAAGAGGAGGAAGAAAAGGAGGAAGAGGAGGGGGAGGGGGAGGAAGAAGATGACCCTTTTCCATTGTACCAGATTTTCCAGAGCTGAGCACTAGAAGAGACTCAGGACTTCAGAAGTCAGTTAGTCACCATCTGAGATCTGATATCTAGCTGGCCACCACATCCTTGTCAGGCCAACTGCTAACCAATTATCCATGTGAATCTGACAGTCTTGGTATAGTGCCATTGCTGGCTGTGTGCTCTGCTGGGTATTGACCCTGGGCAAGCCAGGGCCTGCATACAGGGTGAGCGCTCACTGTGATTGCACTGCACCAGCACTCTACAGATACATTCCAGATATTCCAGACCAAAGCGGGGGTCTATTTGATAGAATCCCAATACATTGCCAAATTCTTTAATTACAAGGATCTCTGTAGGTAACTAGAAAAAAAAAAAGTTACCCAAAGTCTCAAGTGAAAAAAAACTCTTTTATGATACAATGACAAAGACAAACTATTTTATGATACAATGCAGTATCAGAGTATAATAGCTATGTTTTTCTGGTGTAAGAATCTTTTTTGTAGCAGCCTATAAAACATAACTAACAAGCAATAATTCTTTCTCACCAAATAAGGTTGCTCTCCAACTTACAATGACTGATTTACTATTTCTAAATGTTACAATGCTGCATCCAGTAAAAAGCACACTTCAAAATCTGTGGTACATGGTGCAGATGACAAGCAATTCCCGACAGGCTGACTCACAGGGGTAGACAAGGGAACTCTACAGCGTGCTCCTGTGGGCCAGTGGCTAGTGCTAGGTACAGCTTGCACTTACTGACAAAGGGATTCTTCAGGATATAACTGCACCAAAAGACAAGCAGCAATTACATGGCTTTTTCTAAGGAGCACCAGATCAAAGTAGCAAACAACAAAAGATGATCTGACGGGAAAAGTGGGTATCTTTCAGCTTCTTTCATAGTATTCAAACCAGGTTTTCTGTCTGTCTGTCTTTCCTTTTTTCTTTTCTTCTTTTCTTTTTAAAAAAATTCCTCTTGGGAATTTTTTCAGCAGCCTCCCTCTCTCCTCCCCACCTCCCCATCCCCCAGAGCTGCTGCTGCTCCTCCTCCTCCTCCTCCTCCTCCTCCTCCTCCTCCTCCTCCTTCTCCTCCTCCTCCTCCCTCCCAGAGATAACACCCAAACGCGGCCTCTCTAGGAGCAGTAAGAGCATGAACATGCCCTCATATTGAGACTGGATGAGGCAACCCAGGAGGAGAACAGGGGACCCCAAAGCAAGCAAGAGTCAGAGACACCCTTACTCCCACTGTTAGAAGTCTCACAAGAGCACCAAGCTACACAACCATAACGTATATGAGAGGACCTAGGTCAGCCCCTGCAGGCTCCCTGACAGTCAGTTCAGTCTCTGTGATCCCTAGGAGCCCTGGCTAGTTGAGCCCGTGGGCTCTTTTCTTGTGGTGCCCTTGACCCCTCTGGCTCTTACAATCCTTCCTCACCCTCTTCTGAAAGATTCCCCTTTCTCCACCTAATGTCAAGACAGATTTTCATTACAGATATTTTTCTACAGCCACATGAAAATATTTGTTTTAAACGTTGCAGCAAAATACAGAGACCTTAGTATGTTGTAAAGAATTTTTTTAAGGCGTTGATTCCTTTCCAGTCACTGAATCCAACGAATTATTCCTGATGAAAAGCTGGACTAACCTAGGTTCTCTACTGGCCGCTTTCCTCTGAAGGTGGGACAATCTTGCGGAGAATGGCGTACTAACCCCTGCAATCCCAGCTCTGATCCCGGGGAAGGAAGGCTGCAGGAAGTTTCGGGTCAATTTAGGCTTCAACTATAAAGTGAAACTCTATCCATCCATCCCCCCAAGTAAAAGAAAAAAAATCAGGACAGAGGGAACAGGGCAGCTCTGTGAGCGTGGAGTTTGCATGCCCAAGGGCCAGAAGCTAGGCTGTGGGTGAGGGATTCAGTACAGACTTAGGCTTGCATCGTAAGGACTGCAACTGGATGGAGGGTGGGAACCTGGGCTCAATTCAAGGCATCATAAACAAAGCAGAAATCTCTGGGAGTGTCAACTTTCCAACAAGGAGTCAGCATTACCACTTGTTATTTCTCAAACAACAGATCTACCCCAATAAATAACCCCAAATAACTGTTACTTGAGGCTTTTACTTGATCATTTCTTATCAAGAAATACACTCAGTAGCTAGCGAGATGGAGTGGATAAGCTACTTGCTGCTAAGATTGAAAAACCAGAGCTTGATCCCCAACCCGAGTTGGACCTCGTGATAGGAGAGAACCAGCCCCAAACCATCTCCTGACTCAACACACAAGCCCATACAATATTTTAAATAAAAAATGAATTCAAAGAAATGTGTCCATAAACATGTATGAAAAGGGAACTAGGTTTCTTTTTTTCTTTTTATTTATTTTCATTGGATACTTTATTTATTTACATTTCAAATGTTATCCTCTTTCCCGGTTTCCTCTCCGGAAACCCCCATCCCATCCCTCCTCCCCCTGCTTCTATGAGGGTGCTCCTCCACCCACTCACACACTCCCGCCCCCCCCCCCTGGCATTCCCCTACACCTGGGCATCGAGCCTTCACAGGATCAAGGGCCTCTCCTCCCATCCTCTGCTACATATGTGGCTGGAGCCATGGGTCACTCCATGGGAACTAGGTTTCTTTACAGATACATGTCACTGAGTCCCCTGTAAACTCTGCTCCCTCCCCGCCCTACTAGACTTGGCACCTCACTGCAGGGCTTCCACTTCAAATGCCTTAAGGCAGCAGCTCTGTGAAGCCACTGTGTCACTCATGGCCCAGCCATTGAGTCAGCACTGAGAAAACATGGGTTCCTGCAAGACACTGGCTGGGTTTACTTCTAGCTTTACACAGTCAGAAATGCAGAACTGAATTCAAGCTGTACACTTAAAATATGTGCATTTTCCTTAAGGCAAATTATAATTCAACTTAAAAGTAAAAATATTCGACTTATAAATGACTTGGCCTTCCTAATCTTAACTCCATTGCTTTATCATCTAACACATATCTCAACCTGATCATATTCTTTTTCTTACTGAGATACTGAAGAAAACAAAACAAAACAAACAAACAAAAAAAGAAGGGCCTTGCAAACTACATATGAAAAAGTAACAGCCTGGGATTTGCTTTAGTGGATCCTGAAAAATTAGTTATCATCATTGACTTCCTAGATAAAGAAAGTCCTTGTGGGCTTCTTTCTGCTTGTTTGTTCTCAGTTTGCTTTTTGAGACACATTTATGTGCCCTGGGGACCAGGCTGGCCTAGAACTCAGAGATCTGCCTGCCTCTGCCTCCCAGTGCTAGGCTGAAAGGTGTGTGCATTGACAAGGCTTCTAAAACTCCAGTTTGCACTGGGTGATGGCGGCGCACGCCTTTAATCCCAGCATTGGGAGGCAGAGGCAGGCGGATTTCTGAGTTCGAGGCCAGCCTGGTCTACAGAGTGAGTTCCAGGACAGCCAGGGCTACACAGAGAAACCCTGTCTCAAAAAACCAAAAAAAAAAAAAACCAAAAAAAAACCAAAAAACCAAAACTCCAGTTTGCTTGGAAAACTTTTACACAACCTGGGTGTATAAAACAGGTAATCAAATCAAACATCTACAGATTATTAAAAAATTAAAAGCAATTGTTTGATAAATATAAAATCTTTCAATTTATTATACATGAAAGCAAACTTGCATTCTAATGAGATGGATTTGTTTAGTTTTGCAGCAGAATGAAAACTTAGGTAACACTGCAGGATGTGCAGGATCTTCAGGGTGGTTGTTCTTCTCCTCCTCCTCCTCCTCCTCTACTTCCTCCTTCTCTTCTACTTCCTCCTCTTCCTTCTACTCCACTTCCTCTACTTCCTCCTCCTCCTCCTATTCCACTTCCTCCTCCTCCTCCTCCTCCACTTCCTTCTCCTTCTCTTTTCTTTTTTAAGATTTATTTTCATGATTCAGTCTGCCTGCAGGCCAAAAGAGGATATACATAGTCATGAGCCACCATGTAGTTGCTGGAAATTTAACTCAGGGACTCTTAATCTCTGAGCCCTCTACAGCTCTTCTGTGTTTTTCAAGTTGATCAATATGTTGATGTTGTAAGTCTCTATGCTGAGAACATCACTTCACATAAATATATAGTAAAAATAGCAGGAGTATGTTTAAGATAGTTTTAGAAGTTGCTGGACTATTTTAGAAGTCCTATTCCCAAGCTAAAATTTATTTAATAAATTTTATAAAAGATAAGTCAACAATACAAACAGCAATTTAACACTGTAACATTCTACTTAAAACACAATTCAATCTAATGAAGTACTAATTTGATACTTAGATAATGACAAAAGAAAACACTAACTTTCCATTTTCTGTAATCAAACCTTTAGTTTCTGTAAGAGCAAAAATCTGTCCAGAAAATACACTGTAGTTTGTAATATATAGCAGTCTTGAATCTGAGCCCTACATTTGAGGCATGTTCGTTGGCACCATATGGTGCAATGGCTTGTACACAGAGAGCTAAGTGTATGTGTAGTGTGCTCAGAACCAAGGCTGGAGTGAAGTCACGTGACCAGCACAGGTGTGTGCTGTCAGAAACACATCCTATTCTTTACTCACTCCATGGTGAATCGACTCCTAGCTACGGTATGTTCAGAAACAATCTCCTGCTGCTACAGTTCCCACGTCACAGTCAGTTCCAGCCCCTGCTGTCAGAACTGTAACTACATTTAAGGAGCTGTGTATAGAACCCTGCAATGCCTCCCAGCTTCACTCTCTGCAGTCCCGTTAGCTCAGTCAGCCACGGCTGAGAATCTCACAGAGAAAAATCTCCAAGTCACTCACTAGTTTTAAACCGTAGCTGTTCAAAGTGACACCTCACCTTCTAGCTTTGTCTAATGTAAAGTGTACTTCACCTTGTTATCTAGTGGTGTCCATCCACACTGTGTGTGCTGCCTTCCCACTGTGACTCCACAGTTGCTGTGGTCACTGGATCCACATGGTGTCACACGGGTGCTTATGCCCTGGCACTCCTACTTTATCAAACCTAACAGTGACCCTGAAGATTCAGAATTGTCACGGAAAACATTAAAAGGGCTTTCTTTCAATGATATGGGGGAAAGTTGTCACTTAATAAGGGAAGGGAAACATGAGCTAAGATTGGTAAATCTACAGGAACAACAAGTCCATGAAATTGTGAAGAAGTAAGAAAAAATTTGTGCTGGTTTTGAAGTCTTCACCACAAACTGCAAAAGTGATGGCTCAGCGCACAGTGACTGCTTAAGGGAAGATGGGAACGGCATTATAGGCATGACTGCAAGTCCTGAAACGCACCTCTCAGGTGAGGGTTACTGATATGCTTATCGATAACTTAATGATGTTTTATTAAACCTGGGAAGCATATTAACAATGTATTAATAACAGGCAAGGAGACAACTATTTTCAAAGAAATGTTTCATCTTAAAATCACAACTCAAGAGCCTTAACAGAAATCTAAATAAATGTAAGTGTCCACAGAAAGTTGCCAAGGCAGAAACAATCCCTTACTGTAACAGGCTGCAGGACCGACCTACAGTAGCACTCAAAGCCCTGTGCTGGGGTAAAGGGCCGGCAGTGCACGTGCACATGTTCTCACATGCCTTCCAATTTGTATGAAGAGCAAGTGTGAGCAGCCTGCTACTAAAGTCTGACAGGTAAATCCTGAACCACAGACCACTGAGATGGCTTCACTCAGGGTTCTCAGTCTATGCTTGTCTCCCCACTACCCAGCAGAACCACATTGATGGCATTCACAGTGTCATCAATGCTCAACTCAATACAACCTGTTCCTTTGAAACTACATAGATCCTTTCCTACAGAAAAAAAGAGGGGCGCAGCTCCAGGAGCTTCTGCTGAGAAGACAAGCGGCTACTTCTCCTCCAACTGTTATTTTGAAATTTTTCACACCTAAAATAAAAGTTAGGGGCAAAGAGACACGATGAAATAGATCAGTCATGTAAAACATCTGGATCATCCAATCTCAATCGGAACAATACTGTCCCCAATTATTAATGCTCTGCCACTTTTATGCCTCTCCTTATACTCATAATTCTTTTTGTTTGAACTATCTGGAAATTACTTTCCAGTGTCTTGACACTGCATTAATATCAATAAGCACCATTTAATCATGTGGGCTCTTCTTATATAATCACTGCAATGTTCACATTGTAACAACTTTAGATTCTTTTGTTAACGTAACACTGTTCACTACACCCGCTCCACAAATAGTTCAATTTAACTGATATTTGCTTTTTGTTTGCTTTATAATATCTAAAATCCTTCTACAGAAAAAGTTTCATTGTTGACTCTGTCTCATATTTTATGTTAGAAGTCCCAGCTGTTACAACACTGATGAAATTATCTTACAATGCTAAAAAAATTCAAGTGGATGGCGAGTCAGAGTCCAGGAGCCCGCACTCTTTCCTATCTAGCTATGTAAACAGTACAGAGTATCTGGAGCTTGAGAGCAGGTACTCGCTGGAATTAAAATAACACAAGGGGTAAGTGTTCTGGCTAAACCCCACCGAGGTCCTAGACAAAAATTTGGTCAGCAGAATACTCTACCAAAACTAAACGAGTTAGTCAGGCATGGGGCACAGATCTGTAACTTGAGTGCTATGAAGGCAGAGAACCTCCACAAGTTTGAGATTAGCCTAGTCTACACAGCAATTTCCAGGGGAGAGAAAAAAAATTAACTTTCATGTCATCTGAACATGTAATGTGCAAACAGAAATTTTCTGGAATGAACAAAAAAGTACACCAGTGGAACTGGAGTGATGGCTAAATGGTTAAGAACTCTGGATGCTCCCAAAGGACCCTGGTTCGAGTCCCAGCAATCACATGGCAGCTCACAACCATCAATAACTCTACTTCTGGGGGTGTCTGGGGCCCTCTTTTGACCTCTGTAGGCACCAGGCATGTACACAGTGCAAAACACTCATTCACAGAAAATAAATAAATTTAAAATAAAAATAAAGTATACAGAAGTGACTTGGGGTAGAGGGTTACTAGGGACTAAACCACAGAGCAAGGGCTCTGCCAATGAGCTTCATCCCCAGCCTTCTTTTGGCTCATTTCATCGAGGCAATGTCTTATACAGACTGTGCAGGCTGGTCTGGAACTTGTAATCCCCCTGCCCCAGCTTCCTACACAGCTCAGATTACTGGCTTGTATCATTAGGCCCAGCTCTTGACATCTTATTTAAGACTTTTTAAAATACGCCACTTGTGGGGATAAGGCAGGAAGGGTATGCACTGGAGCTAAAGAATGAATTCCAAGTCAGCCTGAGGAAGAAAGAGTCCCTGTCTTTAAAAAAGTTTTTTAAAACATTTTACGTACTATTTCATTTAGACTAAGAGAAAAAAAGATGACTTAGTTTATTTGTCATAATAAGATGCTTTCTGGGAAACAAACACATACTGGTCTCATATTTCTCCATGCCCTGTAAGCTAGGTACTGAATGCTCTGTGTTCAAGCCTGCCTTGTCAGGGTAGTCAGACAGCAACAAGATTGGAAATTACAATGTAGCTGCAGAGCCAGAATACTCACACTCACTTACTCCTGAGTAATGTGTGTTGTAGGGATACAGTGTCGTTGTCATGTGGTATAGGGGTGCAGTGTCATGTGTTATAGGGGTACAGTGTGGTCGTGTGTTATAGGGGTGCAGTGTCACGTGTTATAGGGGTACAGTGTCATGTGTTATAGGGGTGCAATGTGGTCGTGTGTTGTAGGGGTGCAGTATCATGTGTTATAGGGGTATAGTGTGGTTGTGTGTTGTATGGATACAGTGTCATCATCGTGTGTTATAGAGGTGTAGTGTCATGTGTTATAGGGGTACAATGTCGTGTGTTATAGGGGTACAGTGTCACCATGTGTTATGGGGGTACAGTCTCATGTGTTATGGGGTACAGTGTAGCCGTGTGTTATAGGGGTACAGTGGTGTTCAGCCTACTTGCTGTCACCCCATGGCTAGAGCTCAGGAAACTGGCACAACAGTGTTGATCTGTGTCTCCTTACCACAACTCATAAAAATGCTAGTAAGGGAATACATCAGCTTACAAAGATATTTCAGACCCTTGACGGTTCTTGAAAGGGGGAATTATCTCTATAAAAACAAGAATATAAACACTATGGCTTCATAAGCTTAACTTTTGGTAGGAGATTTTTAAGGATGCACACAAAAGGCGAATCAGACAAGCTCTGCGATGAGCACTGGGGAGCACCTAGGATGCTACGGTCAGGGAGCCCGGCAGCACACTCTCCACACATCTGTCGCTAAGGTACAGGAACAGACTGCACGGTGCTGTAAGCGCAGGGCTGCACTTCCTGACTTGATGGCCTCTCTAAGTGCTTTTCAGTGAGGGGCTGGCATGTGCACTCTGCAAAAGAAAAGTCCCAAGAGATTTGGTCTATCTCAGCCAACCATGACCAGAGCTTTAGGCTAGACAGCCTCATAACCAGTAAGAGACTTATGTGCTATTAATTAATGTTAAAAACAGTGGAATTAATAGCTTGGTGACAGAGCATTCCATGCTACCTCTAACAGTTTAACTGAATAACTGCAGTCTTGTTCATCTAGTTCAGGGCTACATTTGATCGCACCTGGCCTTAGCTTATTTGTACAAGACTTCACTAGACAATTACTAAAAGTCAATCAAGGCTCTTGTTAAAGCACATTCTTACTAATGTGTAAGTTGTGTAGCTCGACACATAGAGCAGTGAACATCTGATACACAAACTTAAATTAAAACAACAAACACACACTAATTTTAGACACTGATCCTGGGTTTTATTACTTACAAGGAACCTACCACTGAGTAAAACCGCCATCCCTGGGCTGGTGAGATGGCTCAGTGGGTAAGAACACTGACTGCTCTTCCAAAGGTCCTGAGTTCAAATCCCAGCAACCACATGGTGGCTCACAACCACCCATAATGAGATCTGACACCCTCTTCTGGTGTGTCTGAGAAGTGCTACAGTGTACTTACATATAACAATAAATAAATCTTTAAAAAAAAAACACCATCCCTGAACTTTGTTTTCAAGATCTTCATATGCTGGGGGTAGACTGCACTTGCTCAGCTCACACAGAGCCTCAGATATCAAAGTCAGTGGAGTCTTCTTTTTCAGGCTTTTCATTCATGTTACCATAATAATGGATTTACAGGTGAGGTTCTTCTGAAGTCTGACATACTAATAATCACAGCTCCTTCTAATAAAACAATCCAATATTATTACAAGGGCAAGTCTAAGATTGTTTAAAGTTCTTCTGTAAAGTCCCAAGGTCATGAAATGGATACTGAGTAGACAGAGCAATCTAGGATAGCAGCCTATTTTTAAAGAGATGTGAGTTCAAATGTAACTTATTGGTTCCTTTAAGTTCCAAAATAGAGACTATCTACTATACAAAACTGTTACTTGTAAAACTTAACTGAGAGTTTTCCATAAAAGGCCTAATGAGGCTGGACATGTAAGCATCTCCGACTTCACTACATGACAGAGCACATTCCTGAGTAACTGAACTAGATTTCCTGATCCTGCCCTCCTCTGTTTCCAATGGCATTCACTCCATTAGCAGGGCAAGTCTGCACTTGTAGTACAGCCCAGCACACCTTGGACCCCAAACACACTGTGCGCCCCATTGTCATACCTTTGTCATGCCGCCCTCTCTACCTTAACTTCCCCTGTCAAATCCCTACCCATTCTCAAAATCCTTACTCAAGATTCCATTTGCCTTCAAAAGCACTTCAGACACCTGCTCTTCTGTGATTCCTGCTGCTTGCTAGTGTACTCCAAAGGGAAGCGCACTACACAGCCTCACAAGGACATTTTAAGGAGCTATAAAAACAGTAAGAACTGGCTTTGGAGAAAATAGAGTGCAGCAGCTTGGAGACCAGAAATACACCAAAGAAATAATCCTTAGCTGGAAGCTAAACTTAAAATGAAGGAAGGGCAAAGACAACCACGTCCAGTAAACATAAGCATTGCTTCATGATGATCTGAGTTAATGAAGAAAAGGACAAAGACCTGGCTCCAAGCTCACGTGGGAAGAGTAGACCCTATCTCAAAGAAGACGACTTGAGGCAGTAACAGTATCATCTTTCATGGTTTATAATGGTATACAGACTCAGGAACTGGGATGTCTGCTGACAGGGTCTGGAGGCTCACCACAGCCCCAGCCTTCTAGCAATCATCTTTACTGCCACGGAGAATAGTTAGCGGGGGTAGTGGGGTATGTGTGTGTGTGTGGCTTCATGATAGAGACCTGCTTGGTACGTATGCTGGCCCCCCAGTATCACCAACAGAGTTAACTTTTAGCTGGGTAGAGTGCCTCATATCTGTAATCCTAGAACTTGGGTGGCTCAGGTAGGAGGATCATTACCTGGAGGACAGCCTAGTCTACACAGTAAGTTCTGGAGCTAGAACCCTGGGCCCCCTGCATGCCACACACATATGCACAGAGTCGCCAGGGGAAGATATGGGAGCATTAGGAAATTACTGCCTGAAGGAGAACTCAGACAGGGTGCTAACTTAGAAGCAGGAAGAGTAAGGTAACAGTCTTCTTGCTGTTTTTAAATAAACTACCACAGTAACTTTATCTTATAAACAAGAGCTGATTTACTCACTCTTAGGGATGAGGGAAAAGGTTATTAGTCACTGCTTCAGTTAACACTGGGGTCTCTCATTCTCCACCCAGCACGTGGATCCATTTTCTTTTGTTTAATATTTATTTATTTCATTTACATGAGCACACTGCAGCTGTCTTCAGACACACCAGAAGAGGGCATCAGATCCCATTACAGATGGTTGTGAGCCACCATGTGGTTGCTGGAAATTGAACTCAGGACCTCTCTGGAAGAGCAGTCAGTGCTCTTAACTGCTGAGCCATGCCACAATGGTTAACAGTATTCAATAGTTAAACAGTATTCAAGAAAAGTAGAATCTCTCTCAAAGTTGAATTTTTTTCTTTTAAAAAATTCATTATCTCTAAAATAACAACTTTTATGGTGGGACTCTAAAATGGCTTCTGCCATTGTTTACATCCTCGAGGATCCTTCAGCCCCTTGTTATCTGCACCAAACACAACAGGGTAAAGAAGCAAGATAATCTAATCAACAGCCTCCTTTAGATGAACTCCATCCACTCCCGACAGTGTAAAGGCCTGACATTTGATTGGACAGAGTCTTGATCACAGATGGAGGAGTCAGCTGGGTAAGCGATGCTGGCAGTGGGTAGCTAATCCCGCCCACCGCTGAAATCCGTCCCTCCAGTGGTCCCTTGTCAACAAGCCACAGTCACATTACAGCACACGTTAGCAGACTGTTACAAAGCGCAATACACCTTCTGTGTCCCCTTAGTCTAGGATTGCAAACATTTACAATTTTTAACAGAAAAGTCTTAAATAACCAGTACTCAACAGTCAAATAGAGAAGGAAAAATACCCAGATGCAAAACTGTTTACCAAGTATTTAAACTTCTGAGTAGGGCCATAAGTTTCTGTTTATAAAATTTATTCTCAAATTCTTCTCACTAATTTTGACTCATTACTAAAGAGGCTGATTTTGGGGGATGGGGAGGAATTGTTTCTTCTGAAAGATAGATACAGTGGCTACCTGTGCAAGGAAGAGGAAGAGCAGGGTCAATTTTGACTATCTGGGCACACACACTTTAATAAAGCCATGGGATGGTACACAAGCTTGTGGGAACCACACAATTGAGAAGAAAATTGTATAAGTCACCTTGTCCACCTCTTGACCCCAAACAACTCCCTGCCAAATGGAAACTCCATGACTAACAAAAAAAATTGAGTCAAAAGAGAAGAACTATTTTAGGCATATTATATATTTCACAAGAAGGCAGGCCTGGGTAGTTTTATACAAGGAATGTTATGAGAGCATAGCACCACATTAGAAAGAGGTAAGCAGGATTTCAGAAATCAGGCAAACACCACAAATGACCAAGGATAGCTCCCTTGATCAGAAATTATAAAGTGACTATTCTAAAATTGTCCATGATGTCTTTTTATGGTCTATAGTATATTGCAGGTGTCAGGGTCATGCACCTTTATTTAGGTCATTTAGAAATAGCTCTACTACTTCAAGGTGAGTTCTAAAATCATTATTTTCCCAAATTATATGAGAATGTGGGCTTTATTTATCTCTATCTAAATGTGATCAAACAGGCTAACCATCGAACTCATCCCAACTGGCTTCAATTATTCTGAGTGGAGGATTGTCATGTTAAATCTAGCAGGACTTTCATGCATAGCCCGATGAATTTAAGATAGCATGAAGTCATCTAAATACCATTATTAGAATGAGTCTATTTTAATAACACATGTAATGCAAACTCAAAATTCTGTTTGTGAGAATGTAAAAGGAGAGGTATGGCAAATAATACAGTAGAGATTTTAAAATCCATATAAAATGCTGCAAGCAGGAAACAAGGCAGCTGGGATTTTATTCATTTTCTAAAAATATCTCCTGAGCTAAGAAAGTGGTATTTCTTTACCTATCTTGTTATTTCTCCTTATATCTAGAAGAAAACGATAGCTCAGTCGTAAATTTAGGATAATCACACTTTTTATTGTTTAGTCTTTGAGTCAAATGTGGTAAAAATGTTCAAAATAAGTGGATTATTTAAAAGGTTCATTTTAATTTGTACTATTTATTATTGTGTTGTAGGTGCTCACACACGTGTGCATGCCAGTGCATGCCATGGTGGTCTTTCCTCCTACCTTTATGTGGGGTCCAGGGCTAAAACTGTGGTCATGAGGCTTGTACCACAAGCTCCATAACCAACTGAACCAAGCTGCTGCCTTCAAAGCTCCCAAGGCTGTAAGTCACTCAGCCCCAGCCTCCGGGGAATTTCAATGTCAGCTTCCAGAGAATGGAATGGTCTGTGCGTCACGGGAGTCCGCCTGTCATCTACGATCTCCCAGACTTAAAAATCTGGAGAGAAAACTACAAATGCCTCCAGTACTTGAAAAGATGCGTAAATGTGATTTCTCGTTTCAAATTGGGAAGACAAGTACACTTATCTTATGAAATTTTACTCATCAGTACTTTTAAAAGTCTAAGTGATGACAATGAAAATGGTTCATCCCTATCAATAAGGTAAGGCAAGCCTCTAGTGAGCCTCCACTGAGCCTCCAGTGAGCCTCCTGTACATTTCATATGTCAGGAAATTTAAATTTAATCCACTTGCATAAATACTTCACAACTGTATTTAAAAACAACACCACTTGAGTTTTACATACATGCCTGAGATTCAGAGGGAAAAGCTGAAACAGAAGGTAGGATTCCATCTCCTTTAAAGAGTCCTCTCTTACCAAGGATTTTCAAAATTTGTTATCAGACAGTGATCTATCTGCATTTGCTGTGTGACGTTTTCCTGGGCTTCCTAACAACTCAGTAATGCATCCAACACCTCTGCAGGGTGAAGGCTATTCAATTATTCACACTTTATCTCCAATCTGTTAATTTTCAAAGAGACCGTGTGAAAATTTTACTTGTAAAGAGTTACTACCGTGTGCACAAAGGAGCTAGTATCTGAACGCTTGCCAACATTCACTGGCTTATCTATGTTTTTCACTAATCCTACTCATCGCAGCCCCCCAAAAGAAAAGTTATAGCATGTGAACATTCACCCCACTGTTTTTATAACAGGGCAGTCACAAAAGCAGTACAGTCCAAAAGAAAGCAAAGTAATAATGCTGCCAAAAGAGAGAGGGATAACTAACTAACTGGGAAGCAAATAAAGGGGGCATGAAGAATTATTCACAGCAACTTAATTTAATTGAAAATGATTGGCATTTTAAGTATTAGAAAAGAACTCTATCATTTGAAGGAAAAAAAAAAAAACAGAAAAGATTAGAATGCGTTACTGGAGTCCACAAAGTTCTTAGTCCTCACAGAAGAGCCACTGCATGCTTTCTTTCAAAGCCTCAGGAGGTGACTTCTGTAAGAAAGTACACTCACATTCCCAACCTCTCTACTCAGAACCCTACTCAGAGGACGCAGTACCTCTACACAGCCATCTCCAACCACAGAGCAGAAACTGGACAGCTTACACACACGCTGCTCTCCCAGTGAGCTATGTCAGCTGTCATCCCACGTGTAACAACCTCCCCTCACCACCCCTGTAGAAGAAACACCATGAATTCTTATCCTTCTGCAGAGGACTGCAGAGTGCCAATAGCCCATTAGCAGATGAGTGCAAGGTCTGCAAACTAAACAGGTTAACAGGGATGCCAAGGGAATGACTGTCTTGCATCTACCTGTACCCACGGCGTGTGTCGAGCATCTACCTGTACCCACTGCATGTGTCGTGCATCTACCTGTACCCACTGCATGTGTCGTGCATCTACCTGCACTCATGGCATGTGTCATGCATCTACCTGTACCCACGGCGTGTGTCGTGCATCTATCTGTACCCACTGCATGTGTCGTGCATCTACCTGCACTCATGGCATATGTCGTGCATCTACCTGTACCCACTGGCATGGGAAGATAGTTATGACTCACTACACATTTTGTCAGTAACAAATGTGCAATACATTTGTTAGGGTTTATTTTGAGGCTAAGCTCCAAAAGTACAAACACGTGCGGGTTTTAGGTTTTCTCTGATGTCACTGATGTAAGGGTAGGACAGGTAAAGCAAGGCCTGGTGTTACAGCCTTGTCATACAAGCCACCCAGGAAACTGAGGCAGGGGACTCAAAGTTCCAACAAGTGAAGAAAGAAAAGAGGCCAGAGGGAGAAGGAGGACAGAAGAAAGGATAGAAAGGCTGAGAGGGCAGGGCAGATTGCAACACCTCAAGGCTATGCACCTTGGCACATCTATTAAAACACTGCAGTTTCAGTCTGCACACAGTATGTAGCCTGACTTACTCACCTCCGCATGCCGTTTCCATGGAACAGATGCCTGCCCCGACACAAATCCATCTAACCAGCAGGAAAGAATGGGTAAATACAAACTTAATAAAACGTGGGTGTGGGCTAGAGGGGAAGGCCAGGTTGCTATGGGACCTGAGTTTAATCCCCCAAGTCCCCTGGGGAAGAGAGGGGAAGCCCTGGGAAAGTGAGATGGGAAGCCCCGTGGCCAGTCAGTCTAGCCTAATTGGCAAGTTCCAAGCTATCAAAGACCTAATCTTAAACAAACAAGCAAGTGAAGGCAGATGGTGCTCAAAGAGCACCAAGATGGTTGTTGTCTCTGCACACATGCACACCTATGCATATGAATGTGTATATGCAGGCTGTGCTGGATGCAAACACACAAATTGGAGTGTGAATTTGTTCTATGTCACGTAACCTTGTGCAACTAAATTAATGAAGCTAATCTCATTTACTCACCTGTAAACAGAGACAATGCTGACCCTCAGAAGATTATAAAAAGTAATGCAATGGTTTATAATCCACAAATGTATAAAACATAGTGAAAGAACTCACATATTAACTAATTTTAATACAGATACTAAAGAAATCAGCAAGTAATATAACAGTAGCTAATTTTCCTGTTAAAGTCCAAAACCAATTATGTTCAAAATAATGTGATTTAGCAATATAGCCAAAGCAATATGGCATGATCAAGAACAACAAAACAACAGTGTTAGCAAATGTAATTATATCAGTTTAACTCAATGAAAATGACCTTTGGAGCTCAGCCTCAAAATAAACCGTACCAAATGTATTTTATTTTTGTCATTGACAAAATGTGTTGTGAGTCACATCTGTACTCACACATCACAACAGGCATTCCCTCCGCATCCAACAGCATTGTTAACCTGTCTGTCTGTTAGCAAAGCATCTTGCTGAAGATAAACAACATTTCTTGGGGATAGGGGGAGGGATAGGGGGAGGGGGAGGGGGAGGGGGAGGGACAACAAAGAGGACTGACTGGATGTGATAAAGGCCACAGCAGGAATGGCCGTTACTTCTCTTTCTGTTTTAGGAGCACAGCATAAATATGTCCCCCCCCTCAGAACTCTGTTCAGAAGCTTCTATGGAGGTCTCTAGGCTGCACACTCTCCTGTCTCCTTGCTTGAGGAGCTGGCTTTTGAAAGAGCTCCCCACATCTGACAGGGCATGTGCTTTTTAGTGTCTCTCCTGCTGACATCCTATCACTAACACTAATATGGGAAGAGGACAGGCAGGTAACACGATTTATTGAATCAGAAATCATAATTTCAAAAATCACAGAGCAGTACGTATCATGAAGTAACTTTTCAATCAACTATTGTTTTACTATTAATCAGAAGCTAAATGTACTCTAAAAAATTATGTATATACTGTATTTTTTTCCTAAGTAATAACATTGTCTTAAACTCTGTCAAAAGGTACTCAATAATTATTACAGAAATTATTCCATAAGGATGGAAGGTACATTGACAATGGCTAATCCAGTCTTCTGCATTATTGCAAGAATAGCGACCTCACAAGTCATGATTGCTACAATAGCCACACTCAGTCCTGATGACTCAATAGCTGGTCTTTACAAACTATACCCAACACCATTTAAATCAGTGATTCTCAACCTGTCAGACGGCGACCCCTTTGGCTCAAACAATCCTTTCACAGAAGTCGCAAATCAGATATTTAATTATGATTCATAACAGTAGCAAAATTACAGTTATGAAGTAGCAATGGAATAATTTTATGGTTGGGAGGGGGTCAGCACAACATAAAGAGCTGTATTAACGGGTCGCAGCATCAGGAAGGTTGAGACCCACTAATAAGGAAAAGGGACTCTAAGCATGCTGTGTGCCTAACACCACACACAACTACACTGGAAGATTGTACTTGTCCTCCCTTGCTGCGTCTTAACTCCCTCTCCCTTCACAGAATATTCTCTGTGGAAACAAAAGTATTATTTTCTCCACTAACCGTTTGGTGACTTTTTAAAAAGCGTTATTCAGCATGCTGTAACACTCTGATCTTCTCACTTACTAAGTCTGGAAGACTTCTCGGCTCTGCCTCTCACACTTCTGCCAAGGCCAGCACTACCAAAACCACCTAGCTGAACAGAGCAGGAAACAAACAGTTCAGGCTTTGGCCTCTGAGAGATTTCTAACTCGTGTAAGCACATAAAATCACACAAGCTTGGCTAGGCAGAAAGGTGGAAGTTTTCAAAGCATCAGGGAAGAACGGTTTCCTGCTGCACTGTCTAAACAGAAAAGGCAAAGCAGGTAAGCCTCCCCTCCCACGACACACATAAGCTGAAGAGAACTGGAAGGCCTCTTTGTTCAGGAGAAAAGATGATTGCCCAGAGCCCAGACTACTGAAGCTTACGTTTTCAGAACAGAAATAAGTGTTAAGACACAGTTTCACCACAAAGGCCTAGATTGCACATAGGGACAGGGAAGCGGGGCTGGAGAGATGGCGCAATGGTTTAAAGGTCTTGCAGGGACCCGGCTTGGAGCCACCTAGCTCACAACCATCCCCAACCCTGGTTCCACTGCGTTAACTTCTTTTGACCTCTTTGGGCACCAGGCATGTATGTGATACATGTTCATACATTCAGGCCAAACACACACAGAGACACACACACACACACACACACAGAGAGAGAGAGAGAGAGAGAGAGAGAGAGAGAGAGAGAGAGAGAGA
>JADRCD010233983.1:17715-39487 GCA_019843815.1 Montemys delectorum | reverse complement strand
TCTGAAGGAAGGACAAGCATATAGCTATCTCCTGAGAGGCTCTGACAATACCTGACCAATACAGATGTAGAGGCTCACAGCCATTCATTGAACTGAGTACATGGCCCCCAGTGAAGGAGTTAGAGAAAGGTTCTATGGAGCTGAAGGGTTTGCAGCCCCTTAGGACGAACAGCAATTACTAACTAGTACCCTCAGAGCTCCCAGGGACCCAATCAAATTTATTAATAAGTGAACATGACTTGAATGTAAGAATATTCTAACTATATTCACTTCCAAGATATTCTTCAGGGAGAGGTAGGTGTGATTGTCACTATAAATGAATATTTGTAACATAACAAATCTGATAAAATTACTTAGGTTTACACATACACACACACACACACATATATAAACATATTGGAGCAAAAAATTAATCATAAAATAGGTCAATTATGTTATTGTTTTATAAGAAAAATTCACCCAATTGATAATCTGGCTGGTATATTTAGAATATGTTGAGTGCTCTAAAAATACTAAAAAATAAATCAAACTATGAAAAACTCATATTGTTAAATGTCAACTAATTAATAATCTCCAGTTATGTAGTATATTTTTGTATATGTCAGTAAAGGTATTTTTCTGACTCTAAAACTTAAAGTACACTTTATAGGTTTATGTTGTTATGCTGTCTCAATTAAAAGGAATAATAAATAAGACATATATAGTTAGCTCTTAAACTGACCTTTCCACTTATTTATACAAATATTAGCAAGGCCATACTGCCCAACACCTGGATGTTCTCAGAGATCCCACTGCCATGCCAGCATTGCTAGAGTATCACTTTCTTACAGGACTCTCTCCTCTAAACCTCCTGATGATGGCAGTATCCTTTGTCCAATGAATTTTCTATAATGAGAAACCTTAGTGAATTCTCTAACAGAAGCTCATAAAACAAGTCAGTGATAACATTGTTACTTCTCTGAGCCATTTAAGTGTTTTAGTTCTCTGTGGATGTTCCTCATGACACTCACAGCATCACTTAAGATAAGTCATCGTGATGTCTAAATGTCAAAAGAACTATCATAACAGTGTATTCAAATAGGTTCCAGAAATTCTGTGACTAATGTCATCCAAAACATTGGAAGAACTTTTCCACCTTAACTTTTTTAGGGCCTACTCAATACCATAAAATGAGGACTCATTTACTACCTAACTCAATATTCACTTGCTGCTACTGTATATACTGCTCAAGGCTAATGAAAATGTGACAAATAGAAAAATAATCTATAGATTCTAATGTGTCCATTTAAAAAATCTAATAATGAGGGTAAAAACTTAAATTATGTTTATAAAAAATAATTTTGCATTTTCAACTGAACCACAGATGATTGATATCTGCTTAACATTTATACATCCTAGGTATTTTTTAATAAATCTGTGTAGAATCTTGGAGCTCAGGCCATATATGATAGATAGATAGATATACATACATACAATATGTATCATAACCCCAGCACCTAAGGTTCAGAGATCATTACGGAGAAGAGGGCAGAGTACTGTAAAAGCCCAGGGAACAGGGTGTTTCTGATAAAACTACAGTCTTAGTAACTTCATCCATAAAGTCTCATCAACACAGCTGCTTCATCAAAACCTGAACAAAGATGATGATAATAGACACACCAAACTTGATGGAAAAAGACAATGAGGCCTCAACCCAGCACAAACAACGACAGCCAAAGAAGAAACACTGAGATTCAGAGAAATAGTCTTCCCCACGGAAAAGTGTACCAACTGGTTTCCCAATACCAAATGGTCATCTCTGAAAATCTATACATACAAGTAATATTATGCAGATTGAGCAGGAAGTATATATGTATTTAAAATGTGCGTGTGGGTAAACAATTAATAAAAAGAATCTACAAATTTGAAAGAAAATAAGGAAGGGTAATGCAAGGATTTAAAAATAGGAAAGGGATGGTAAGAAAGGTTTAATTATATTAGAATATCAAAATTAAAATTTATTATATTTCCTAGGGCTCTGTATTCTCCACAAGGATAAATCACTGAGTTACATACACAGATTCACAGGCTTTATTTGATTATGACAGTTAGACTTCTGTCTTAACAGTATCATTATCATTTTGCCCAATTTTTGTCCTGAAACAGGAATGCGTGCACTTCCTCTTCAGTTGGAAAGATGAGTTGCTATTCTGTGAGGGATAGAGAACTCTTTATTTGTGGGTTGTAAATTTCATTACAAACTTATGATTTAAAAAAGTACTCTACCTTTTAGATTATAATTCAGATCTTACATATTTTTACAGGATATGCTGTCCTTCCAAAGTTAGTGTTTCAAGGCCATTAAGTAAAGCTCTATTTTGTGCCAACATGAAAATGAAAGAAGTTGATGGCAGCAAGCTGCACTGGAAGAATGAAGCCAACTTCAGTCATGATTCCAAGGCAGTTAATGAGAATCCTAAACTCTATGAGGCTTTACAGTAGAAAGATACTTAACTTTAGTTCTGTGACTCTAGGGGATTTCTGGTGTGCAGCTGTACTACATGTAAGTTGAAAACTTAAATTTTTCTTATAACTAAATACACTCTGCATATATTGTCTTATAAAGTACTTTGACTAATCACATTAGCTAAAGTTTTTAAAGTTCATAGACTATAACATATATTCTAGAAGACAGACCTAGTCTAAATATAGTATATATTTTAGTCTAAATATTTTATATATATATAATATATATATTATATATATATATATTTGTCTGCCTCTTGCTTTCTTTCTGTATATGATAGATCTAAAGATAGAAATAGAAATAGGTATGGATAGAGATAGAGAGGTATAGATATTAGCTGGTTCTTCTAAGCACAAATGCTGCCCATAGGAATACACAACTATAAATTCTGAGCTAACATTAAATACACTTAGATCATCCAAAGGACAAAAGTAACATTGTAACCATAGAAGTTTTCATTTAAAATGTTGATAATACATTTAAACTAAAATGTGTCAGCAAGCTTTTAAATATGTAAAATTGACTCAATACAAGTCTTCATATGCTATAAAATAAATGAAAACAAAATTATTGAAGATATGATATCTACCATTAAAAGCTGTGTAATACTCTTAACCTTATAAATATAAACTTAATAAGGATATTAGTCACTTCTGAATAGAACCAGTTGATGTTTATGGAGGGCAAATGAAAGCAGCATGCATCCACGCTTTGAGAAAACTACTTTTTGAGCATCTTTTTAACTTATTACCATGCCAACCACATCCAAAGATTAATATAAAAAATTACTTGTGTTGGCAATTCTCTCACATAACAGAGAAGACAGATCCAGTCTAAACAGGTATGTGGCTTATGAAATAATAAATTATATTGCATTTTCTAAGCCATGAAAAATTATCTGAGGACTCTTGTAGAGTAACAGAACATAATCTCCCCAGTGTGTGTTTGTGTGTGTGTGTATGTGTGTGTATGTATCTGTGGATGTGTGTGTGTGCATGCATATGCAAAATACAGTATGTCTACTTTTCATATGTACGTTTCACAATTTTAGTAAGAAATATAGTCAACTGATTCTGAGAATTGCCTTTTAGTCTGAAAGATGAAAATCTTTTGAAAAGTCTGTCATATAATTTTTCTCATATGATTTTACAAATTAAATAAGGAAAAATTGTGATCACAATGTAAAGGTGAAATGCTCATATTTTAATTCATAAAGAAGAAATAAAGGGTTGACCACAGCAAAGGGCACACTGAACACACCATGTCTGTAAAAGACTCTTGACCTTTAAAATTTCAAAGTGTATTAGAAATTTATAGAATTGAAATAAAATAAGGTTAAAAGAATTTATCTTTTAAAATATAAATCTAAACTAAAACCCCAAAGAAAAATTTATAATGTATTTTTCAGCAGTTGAATTTACTTATTATGTGAAACTCTCAAAAATCTTTAAAGAGATACATACTAAACTGAGAAGAAAATAGAGACAATATTAAAAAAATAATGATATAGAAATCATTAAGTGTGTAGAAAAATGCTTATGACTAGGCTTTAAATTGTAATAGAGTCTGTTTTCTCAAATATTATATAAAGTATGCATATTCACATATATGTGAATACATGTCTTATATACAAATACATGTATATATGCACATTTATAATATAAATCTGACTCAAAACTATACATTTGTTATAGTTTCAATTTCTCTTAAATAAACAAAATCCTGAGATATAAGGTTAGGGCATTTTCCCATCATTACTCTGTTAGAAGTGGAACACTGATATTATGTGAGTATTCTGGTTATAGAGCTACCTTCTAATCCACTTGAATGAATCCTCCTTATTTGATTACTTTTGTATATACTCTTGGACTACTTACAATGATCTCCAAGTTACAGTTTTTAAAAGCATGTAACATTTTTGGAAATGGGCTGTCTTTATAATTCTAAAAGTTACAGAAAGAGATAAGAGACTACAACCTACAAGGACAAGAGAATAAGACAGCCCTGGTCTACATTTCCATATCCCCAATGCCAGACTAGATACAGAAGTAATTCTCTTCAGCAAGTTGCTATAAGCCAGGAAAAATCATCTTCAGGAGCAGTTGCCAATAGCTTGCCCTTTAGACTTTGGCCAGAATGCTAAGCCCCAGCTGTTCAGTCAGCCTGCCCTAGACAGCCTGCTGGCAAAGAAGCCACCAGTCTACTATTTTAAAGAGGAAATATCAGCTCAAACTGATGAGCCTACACATACAGCAGTTACTTCTAGGAATGAATTAAAAGATTATAATAACAACAGGGTAGTTTTTGTTACTATTGTTTGTTTTTTTTTTGTTGCTGTTTTACTTTTTTAACTAAGGGAACAAATTTAAATAGTTCCCCAGATGGAATTGGTTAGGGAATAAAAATAAAATCTCCGACTCTTTTTGCCCAGAATACATTTCAGATTAGCAAGAGAACAAGATGGCACTCTGAGGTATGAATGTTGAAAGAGAAGTCTCACTGCCAAACTGAGATGCTTCTAAGGTTAAAGGGGAATGAGAACTGTTAGAGAGTACTCTGAGAACTCTGGCGATGGCAGCACCCAACAAAAGCTCCATTTTAAATGGAAGTTTACAATTCAAAATACATGCAGGTGCAACCAATGTTGTAACAATGGGGCCCAGTGGTCAGCTTATTCTGGAAACTGTCTCACCAACCTCCTTGTCTATTCTGATAATTTAACTTATTTTGATTCCAAATTTTGATTCTAGATATCTTATTAGATCTCTTAATTAAAAAATAAATTGGATTGTAACAATATCAAAATTTCTTGGTCTACTACTTGAGTTAATTGTAAATATGGTTTTGGATTATTGGATGAAATTTTCACCGAACTCAAATTTTTTCCTGAATCTTTAAACATCATTCTCTTATATCTAATTTTATAATTATCAATTTTAGCTTCTTTTCTGTTTTTATTTTAATCATTGTTTGTAGCAGGTTTAATTATGTGCAGGCCAATTTTATAAAATTTATTTGTATTAAGAGAACTTTTTTTCTTTACCTCAGTCTGTTAATAGCAAATATAGTTATTCATAATTTCAACCATTATAACTTTTATTGATAAGAAATTAGGGGGCTGGAGAGATGGCTCAGTGGTTAAGAGCACTGACTGCTCTTCCAAAGGTTCTGAGTTCAATTCCTAGCAACCACATGGTGGCTCACAACCATCTGTATAGTTACAGTGTACACATATACATAAAATAAATAAATAAATCAAATTAGCTTCTTAGTAGCAAAAAAAAAAAAAAAAAAAAAAAAAAAAAGAATGGGGCTGGAGAGACAGCTTAGTGGTTAAGAGCACTGACTGCTCTTCTGAGTTCAAATCCCAGCAACCACATGGCGGCTCACAACCATCTGTAATGAGATATGACGCCCTCTTCTGGAGTATCTGAAGACAGCTACCATGTACTTACATATAATAATAAATAAATCTTTAAAAAAAAAGAAATTAGACATTATTTTAGTTACTTTACATGTTTAGACTTGACCAAAAAGATAAAATTTACAAAGTATAGGTTAATATTTCAATCATTACTGTAGTTCTATGAGTATATCTACCTACCAATCAATACTCTAGCATCCATTTATCTCTCTGTCAATCAACCTACCTATCCAATACCTCTTTGTATCAGGCTTATTTTTATTTGTTCATCAGGATGGAATCAAGATTTCCTTAATCAGTTAGAGTGAAGAGTTGCAGAAGCAAATGACAAAGGAACAGGGAAATTCATAAAACCCCTGTTTTTTCTCCATTCTCTTCCATAGCTGTGTTAGCCAGATTTTTTGTCTTAATATATATAAATATAGATATAAAGTTTTTCTTTAATCAACTTACTTTCCCTGCTACAGTTAAATACCAGTGTTAGTTCTAACATAGTCAAATTAAGTATATGAAAATTAGAATTAATTTATGAGTAAAAACACTTGAGTTTTTGTATATTACTGCATGCATTTATTTGTGAACAATTCTTTGGTCCTGTATGTTTATTTTTGTATGTTATTTGTTATTTTAATACCATTTAAACTTCTATTATTTATATAATTATTGATTATAATATATCATATATGTTATATATGATATAGTAATATTATACTAATGATTAGCAAATGCTGTCATTGTTAATCACTTAAGGATGTTGCAGTTGATTAATATGAAAGTTCAATATAATTCAACTCCTGGAAACATTTATTTAAAACATGTGCGAGTATAATGGCTAAGAATAAGAAAGGTGCATGTGATGCTATGGATCACATTCTTCAAAACAAAGCCTCCTCAGGTACAATTATGTCATCATGAAGTCAGGTTTTCCACATTCTAAAATAAACTCATCGCCATATGAATTGTTATCTTACTGAGCTATTTCTGTAGTTGTCTTTTTAACAGCTTTCTTGGAAGTGTATTCTAAATTTCTCACACTATAAAATCAAAAGATTTTTCGTTCATCTTGAGCACTGAAATTTTTTAAAAAATTTTTTTATTGGATATTATTAAAGCACTGAAAATCTTGATCAATTTTTAGAAATTATTAACCTTATCTTTGATTCTCTTTGTTTTTGTTTTTTTGTTTTGTTTTCATTCTTTGTTTACATTGAGGTTGCAAATAAAAATAAGGACAGAGAGAGAGAGAGAGAGAGAGAGAGAGAGAGAGAGAGAGATTCTAATTTATTTATTTATTTTTGTAAAATGAAAATTTAACTTGTAGGAAAAGTCAGTCTCCTCTAGTGTCACACGCAGCTCAGGACTCACCTGTGGGCGTGGATGTCCAGTAACTAGACAGGTCAATTCTAGAGTTTCTCCTTCCCGGATGGTATAAACCCTTTCTGAGTAGCGCTCCTCCTCGATATTGCAGGCCAATCCTGAGTGCACAATCCGAACTGTCGGGGGAGCTGTGTAGTGAGGAAGAGACAAAGTACATGAAAACCTAAGTAAATTTCCACATGCTCTACCCTGATTTGAAGGTTGATTCTTATTAGGCTCCACCATAGTCAGACCCAACACTTTGTACTTGCTCAAGTGATTCAATATTTTCTTGGCAAACATTGCTAACTTATTTAATAGTCACTACAACCTTCTGAAAATGGTAAAGGTGAACCCAGAAGGGGGAGAAAATTGATGCCTCTGACAATCATGTCATTATGGGCCACGTGATTAAGCTGATTGTTAAAATGCAGGAAGGTCTCTTTGTTTCTGAAACTAAAACTTGGCAAAGGTAAGTAGTGATACACCTGGAATATGTAGTATAGAAGGCAGAAGACATTTGAAAGAGGACAAGGGATTTGAACTAAAGACATAGGCATTAGTCAACTCATTTTAAAGTCTCGTGGGGCAAGTGAGGACCTAAGTGAGGTTCATGTACAGGGGTAGAATGTCAAGTCTATTTGCAGCATCTAGTGCATCAGTACAACAAAACACAGTATCTGAATGAAAGCACGGAAGATGGAATCAAATTATCGATGTCTTAAACTAAAATTTTAATCCAAGAATAATTTAACACTTACAGAGCTGTCTAAATCCATACTCTATCTCGCATCAGTGCACAAGATCTTAGTAAATATGAATAGTTCCTGTTATATTACCTATCACAAGCAGAAACACTTCAAGTGATGAGAAATACTTAGCTAATCATACATGTCTACAATCAAATACAAACTGACAGCTAAGAACTTCAGAGTGGAGGCCATCACTATTTTTGGACACCACGGTTTTGAGTGTAATATATTTGGAGGTGAAAGAGAAAATTATCTTAACTGAAGGAAACATGAGAAGAAGATTGCCTGTATATGTAGAGGGCAGCAATCACGGACGACCCTGACAAGAATCTCCGTTCTGAACAGCAGTGCCCTTAGCGGAAGCTATCAATTTCCCAAGAAAGAATGCTAGAATGCTTGATTTAAAAAAAAATTGATAACAAAACATCACAACTCATATATTTCAGGAAAATGATATTGGTGATTCTACGAAGAAGAAAAGGACTACACTCAATTTATAAAAAATTCTTTTCTGAAAAATTCATTTTTCAAAGGGAAAACCATTTCTAACATGTAATGTTTTGACATACACCACTTAGATTCAAAGAACACTCACAGAGATGAATAAGCGAAAGGGCATACTTTTTTTAATCTTTCTAAATTTTAGTGGAAATGGAGATAAATACACACATTTGGTGCAAAGATAAAATTTTAAAAAAAAAAGAACCAAACATAAACAAAAATCAAAAAGCAACAAATGTTTGTATTCTTTGCAGACAAACCTGATATTTATTTTTTAAAAATCTAGCTGCTTTCCAGTATGTATCATGAGAAGCTACAAGGCAGACTGGGAATGAAAGCCATTTTGAGAAGAATAGTTGCAACACTCCATGTGGGTAGTAATTTTGCCCACAGTGCTTGCTATGAATATATTTCCTAGATACACAGAATAACCTAACATTTTGCAGAAAACCCTAGGACTTTGCATTTTTACCATCTGTTCATGTAAGTGTAATGGTACTACTACCCAGTTCATACTATCAGAAATATATCTGTAGGTCTTATAAATATAGGTAGACTTTCACTTTTTAAAATAACCAAACAATGGGACTGGAGGGACAGCTCAACTTTTTGGAGCACTGGCTGCTCTTACAGAAGATCTGGGTTCATTCCTAAATACCCACATAACAGCTCACAATCATTTGCCACTCCAGTTCCAGAGTATGTGACATCCTCTTTTAGCCTCTGCAAGAGCCAAACACTCAAGCAGTGCACAGATCTACACACATGCAAAATGTCCATATACATCAAATAAACATGTTTACAAAACAACAAAACATGACTTAAACAGTAATAAAAGCAGTGGTCATGCTAACATAGAAGGAGGAATCTAGAAAAAAAGAAACATGTTCACTACTAGTGACAGCTAGGAGATGGAGAATTCACCTCTCCTGGGGATCTCACTAATTAGTTATCGAAGACAAAATGGTCAAGACAGAAACAACATCAACATGAACCTCACTAAGTGAACATATCATTCTCTCTGTGTGTGTCTCTCTGTGTCTCTCTGTGTCTCTGTCTCTGTCTCTGTCTCTGTCTCTGTCTCTTTCTCTGTCTCTCTCTTTCTCTCTCTCTCTCTCTCTCTCTCTCTCTCTCTCTGTGTGTGTGTGTGTGTGTGTGTGTGTGTGTGTAACTATAGTAATCACAAAAGAAGGAGGCTATTAGCTGCTGAGGGAGTAGGAGTCATGGGAGGGATTGGAGGGAGGAAAAGGAAGAGGATAATTGATGCAATTACATTTTAATTTAAAAAAAAACACCAAAATATAAGAAAACACTTTACACCATTGTTATTTGTTCAAAATCAATAAAACTTAAATGTATTAAATGTTTAATTTGGGATATTGAATTACTTATTTCAAAATTTGTACCATTGCTTTGAACTCTGATGAGCCAGAAACAAAGTCTGTGGTCTTGTGACAGCAGATACTCTTATAATGTTCTGGATGCTCTAGTGTCTCATGCAGTACTTCCCCAAATCGTTGCAGACAGCAATCACATTTAGAATTCAATTTAGACAATTAATTCTGATGTGGTACTAATTTTAAGGCATCTGTCTTGTGTAATTATACACGTATTCTAAAAGTTAACACTCTGATGACAATAAGTGCTTATAAAACAAAATAGAAAAGATTTAAATATAAAATACAGATATTTTTCCTTAAATATCTATGCTAAATTTAGTCTTATAAATGATAGTCCACATTTAGTAATACATCTAATTACACAGTTACATGACATTCTCTCTAGACTAATTTGTACTTGTTATATTTTGTTTAGATTTCAAATCAATACCTAGTATTGTTATTTTTAAGATATATCTTTCAAATGCTTCACTATGCAAAGAAGCAACTTTGTTTAAATAATTTAAATTATACAGTAGGCATATTTTGACATTTATAAGGGTTAATTTTCTACTATTCTTTTCTGTATTTTAACACATTCTTGGAAAAGGTAGCTCTTTCTGTACTGTCAGCATGAACCCACAACCTATTCTGTGAAAGATGTGATAGTCTACAAAATTTGGATTTTAGCTTATGTTCCTGGTAACCCTTAAATCCATTGTTAGTGTTTAAGATGTTCAATGCTATGGTGGATACTTTGTATGAATGTATTAGTTGCTTTACCAGAGAAGGTATAGCTGAAAGGGCTTTAGAACTCACTCAAGTCAACTCTCTTATTTCCAAATTCGAAAAAGAAAAACTTGAGGTCATCAGGTGCCTGACATAGCCCATTTGCTCTTTGTAGCATAACTGAGATAAAGGAAGGAAGGAAGGAAGCAAGCAAACAAACTAACATACAAACAAACAAAAAAAAACCCTACTGGTTCCTTGTTCTTTTTGATTCATTGTCTATGGAAGCTAGCTCTGGAATCGCTACATTGGGGATTCTTAGTAACTCCCAAAGTAGACTTAGACTAGCAAAGTACTGTGAAACTATGTAAGAAGTAAAGCACCTTAGTTAGACTAACATCAGTGGTGCAACTGCTCCAAATGGATAAGTAAAACACCCTCCCAGTTCAGTATCCTGTCTCCCAACCCTTTCAAGCCCCAGACAACTGTGAAGATGTTGTCTTTCAGTAACTCTTCCCTGTCAGTAAATTGAGTAAGGAGCAGTGAAGTTTGAACCATGGTTGTTTATGATGGTCTTCTACCTCCGATTCCTCATGGCTGTCTGTACTCATGTTCATCATGAGGTCTTGGATTACCAAGCACAATAATTTTCCTCTTTTTCCCTGAAGACATGTCTTTTAATTTGTTCTCTTTTCTTAAAAGTCCAACTTAATTTTAGTTATTTTGTGGGCTAGAGAAATAGCTCCAAATTAAGAACACTTGTTATTCTTTGAAAGGACCCAAGATTTGGTTCCCAATATTCAGCTCACAATCATATATAACTTCAGCTCTATGGGATTCAATGTCCTTTTCTGGCCTCTGCAGATACCTGGGTGTATGTAAAATAGCTCCAAACACCACAACTCACTACTCACACACACACACATATACACATACACACACATACACACACACACATATACACATACACACATACACACATACACACATACACACACATACACACACACACACACACACAAATTGATTAAGTAATTTAATGCTAGGGAAATGTCATATTTAATATCTGCTACGTGTCACCTAATTCAGATTATAGTTTTTAAGATTATCTGTTATTTAGTAAACATTTACTAAAATACGAAAACATCAGTTTTGTCTTTTAATAAAATACCAGCTATCAGGGTACTGGATTTATTTACATCAAATGAAATTTACTACATAACATTAAAAGAAAAAAAGAACTCCATGGGTTTGTCCTCTGTTTTGTTGGAAAAAGTCTCAATTCATCTTCTTGAAATTGGAGCAAAGGTTATGAGTTCCTTTGCCCTATAGACTCAACAATTAGTTTAAAATATTGCATGAGACTTAGATTCATCCATATTTTCTTAAAGTAAACCAAATCTCATTGCTTTCTAAACACTAATCATACTAGGTACATCAATTAGAGTAAGTTGCTTTTGTGTTCTATAGGTCAGACTAAAAGGGCAAAAAGGAACTTTTTTTTTTTAATCTTGTTAAGGTACAGTTTTGAAAGTTAAAACCAATTTATATTCATTCAGTTGAAAAAAAGAACAGAGAATATATTCCAATATCAATAACCAGAAGAAAATTTATCCTCTATGTCACATGCAGCATAAAGTGATATAGCAAGATGAGGCAATACAGGAACTTACTGTCTATATGAAATATACTAATGTATACACAAAGCTATGTCTTCAAAGAGATCGAAGCCTAGAGGAGCTGCAGACTGGAAAAACAGACATAATTAAGCAGAATAGTTAGTGTACCACAAGAAAAATTTAAGAGCTACATGGGAATAAAGCTAAGAAGAGTGAAAACTGTCCAGAGGAATCCACCAGGCTACATGGATTCAGCGACCTTTGACCTGAGTTTGGAAAGATGCTGTGAAAATACAAGCAGGGAGAGGTTCCTGACCAAAAGCATAGTGTGTTTAAAGACATGCTTATAACCACGTGTAACTGTGCTCCAGAAAAAAAATACGACCATGTGGTTCATGCACTGAAGAGTAATTTACCCTAAATTTTGACTTGAAACTGAATCTCACAACTTAGCAATCTATGTGTAGGCACAAGAATGATGCTTTTCAATGCCTGGGATGTATGTGGGAAAGAGAGATGGCTCAATATCTTGATGAAGTAGGTCTCAATTGTAGCAGTGTGAAGGCGAAAGGGAATGGTCAAGAAGGCACTGAGGTCTGCCTTGCCTTGCTAAGAGAATATTCATTCATTTAGAATGAGAATAAAGTGTCAAAATGCTAAGTCATTCCAGAGATCAATATCCTGTAAAATAAAAAGGTGCAGTAAATTAGGTGGAAGGATACTATCAACATACATCTCCCAGAATGAATAATTCAGTTAAAAGCTACTATCATTCTTTCAATTGACTAAATCATTTTAAATGGCAAATGAAGTATTAAGTTTCATTATAACATTTTAAACAACTTTTGCCTTGTTATGTCTCTTTCTCCTTCCTCTTTTCCCTCCACCCTAGTCCTGGCTCATACCCATTCACTTCCAGCATCCTGCCTCCAGTTTTCAGGTCGAATGCTTCTTATTGCCTTGCTTTCTTTCCACCTTCCACAAACCACTCATTCTCCTCATGACCTCCTTTGTAACTTGTCACCTGCAGCCACAGATACATACACTTTTGTGCCTGCCTATAAACATTAAACCTGGGATCCGCATATGAAAGACAACATGTGGACTAAGCCTACTGGTGCACATCCTCTTTACTCAGTACTGCAAATGCAGAGGTAGACAAATCTCAGAATTGGAATATATAGTGGGTTTCCAGTTAACAACAGAAATAGAGCAAGATTTGGGAGTGGGGGGGGGGGAGAAGGATATGAATATGTAAAATATGTTTATATGAGTCAAGGTCATATGGTTTTTCTTCTAGTTCCATATACTTTCCTGAATTGTCACAATGACATTTTTCTTTACAGCTGCATAAAATTCCATCTTATGTACTATATTGAGAAAAACAACTTAATAGAAGGCACTGTCATAATCACCTAAGAGTGCATATAACTGTCTGAGAGAAGAAGCCTGAAACGAGTGGCCCTCTACTAAAGTCACTGAATTTTATTAGAGTGAAGAATTTGATGAGAAATGTTTTAAACGTTAAGCCTTTTCATCTAAAAAGCTCACTTCCTAGAGTTCATGCTGTTATAATACAGCGATCATTTTGGTATTAGTTATCACTCCTCTAAGAACCCTAAATGAGAGCTGTATACTTGAGTAGATAACTTCAATTCCTCATGAAGTTTCTCTGTCCGGTTCAGATTGCCACTAGAATGTTGGCTTACCACCAGAGTACCTCAACTTAGGATCCTGTGATGACAGAAAAAGGTTTCCATGAAACATAGTCTGGAGATAGGATGGGCAGGTTCCCTTGTCTTATTAACTGCAATGGGTCAGTAAATCAGTATGCATAATCACTCCTCACACACTGTAGGAGAGAGGCTAGGGGAGTTAGAGGAGGAGGGACAGAGAGGAGGGAATTTTGGAAGGCAAACAGAGGAGACAGAAGAGAGAAGAGAAAACTGCTCACATGACTAGAGGAGATAGAATCAGCTCATATTCTTTATAGCATTCTCCCTCCTGTCATACATTTTTGCTCATAAATTCAAATACAAACATATTCAGAATTCCCTTCCATATTATGATTAATTTAAGCTATTATAGTCTTTTCTAAATTGAATTTCATTTTCATTTTTTTAAAATTTCAACCATAATCTTTATTCAGTTAAAAATAATAATGAGCTAGATTTATTTAGAATTTACCAGAATTATGATTTTGTAAATATATTTGGGGAAGACATTTAACTCTTTAGAATTATCTTACTTCTAAATAACCTTACCTATAATGATCATATTTATGTTAACCACCATTTGTAACTAAGAAACCTCACATTAAAACAATAACAAAATGAGATATAATCAATGCATATCTGAATGACAACACACTGTCGTCTGTACCATAGTTAGCTCCTTGATTAGTGTCCTTGGTTATAAAAGCTACAAAACATTAGAGAAAAGTAGCACAGGGAAGGATTTCTTTTGGCTCAAAGTTTGACAGTGCAGTTCATTGTGGAAGGAAAGGCTTGGCCATGAAAACAGCACTAGCTTTGCTCTAAGTTTGCTCTTCTAAGTTTCAAGGCAATCTTTTTTTTTTTTTTTTAACTTTTATTTCATTATGATGAGAAAAGTTACATGATTTCAATTTGTCTGAATTTGTTAACATTTAAAAACATATTTTAAGTAAATAGAATTAAATCACATTCTTGTTTCCCATTTGTACCCCAACTGCTCCCAGAGACCCCCTCTTCAATACCTACAATATCTTTTTTTGTCATATTCCTTAAAATTTATAAAATATTATAACAATAAAAATGAGTATTATAAAAGTTTTTTGATATAAAACAACAATCAGTTTAACAGTGTTATGTAGATGCTTGTCTATAGCAATACTGAAAATACATACATTTTTCTCAGTAAAAATTTTAAATAACTCCAAACATATTAACTGCATATTTCAAAATAATACCACACTACTAGTATTTTCTTAAATGGAATTTCATTTTCTACATCATTTTACACATAGTTAAACAGTATTACTGGCAGTTGATCTCCTTATTCTACCTCCCCAATGTAGCAAGTGTGCATAATACTTCTGGGACACTGTAGCTTCTGTTCTTCCTCTCTGCTCTCCTTTTCATTTTCAATACTGTGTGAGAGCTTTGCCCACTCCTGTTTTCACAACTGTATTATAACCTGACTTTTAAACATGCTAGAGGTCCTGTCTACTGATTCCTAAACTCCTTGACACTCAATTGCCCTCAGACTTGTGACAGTACATAATTCATTTATCATAAACACTGATAGTGAGATGGAGAATATAAAAATTTAAGGAGAAATAAAGAGCTTAGTCTTGGATGATACTGATGAGCAGTTTAATGACTGGGTAGTTGGCAGTGGTCATGAAGACTTAGACCTTTTAATAACCAAATAAATGAAATCTCCACAGCGGACCATGGAGTGAGTAAAATTAACAGGTTAGTGATCAAACAATAGCAACGGAAATTCTTAAGCATATACAGCAAGGAAAAAAAAAACAAGCAGAAAGATAAGCTTTATGAAGTCCAGAAAGTGGAAAGGAATCAAGGAAAATATGTGCTTCAGAAGTTATGCAAAGGGAAGCTAGAGCCCATTTTTGACAGGGTTATCATTTAAGACGAGAGGAGACCAATAGTCATCACCCCTGAGAGTTTAGATGTGCTAGTGAATTTTGAGTGGCTGCAGAGAAGGAAAATCAAAGGTTGAATGATATGAAGTCTGACTGAGCAAAAAAATAAAGCACTCGTTAGGTCAAATCATGATGACAGCATAAAGTAAGACAGCCATTGAGTGTTATTAATACATACCAACAAACAAGGAGCAACATTAAATAGTGCAATAGAATCTCACTGTCATCTTAGAAGTAAAACTAAAAAATAAACATGTCACCACTTCCAATATGGTAATTGTTTGACAACACAGCAGTTCATAGAAACTTCTTCTCTTCCCTTAAAATAATGTTCCCTAAATATCTATTGTCTTTCTTTCTTTCTTTCTTTCTTTCTTTCTTTCTTTCTTTCTTTCTTTCTTTCTTTCTTTCTTTCCTTCTTTTTCTTATCTTTTCTTTCGTTTCTTTCTTTTTATCTTTTCCTTTATATCTTCCTTCCTTCCTCCCTCCCTCCCTTCCTTCTTTCCTTCCTTCCTTCCTTCCTTCCTTCCTTCCTTCCTTCCTTCCTTCCTTTCTTTTCCTTTTATTCTTGAACATGTTCAGTGTTCACCCACTGCTTACCATACACGATATTTCTCATAGCTTTGTAATCACTTCTATAAAAGAACAGGCAATCAGGATTCATCTCCACAGTGCATAAATAGAGTATATCTTATCAATGTTATAAAAACAAACATACAAACAAACAAACAAGCAAAACAACATATATCTTCTCATCAATAAGCCTACTTTGGTTTTACTTTTTTGATGATAAGAAATTACAGTGGACATTTGTAAGGAGGCTACTCGCATGCTTGGCTATCCTGCCCCCTGCAGTTTGCCTTCTGTCCTGTTAGTATTTGTAGTCAGATTAAAGCATCCTACTTCACTAGCGATTATTGTTTATCTTTTGTCTTTGTTGCTACTATGTTCTTTTTTTTGATAATTTTTTATTAGATATATTCTTTATTTACATTTCAAATGATATGCCCTTTCCCACTTTCCTCTCAGGAAAAAACTCTTATTCCCTTCCTCTCCCTCTACTCATCAACCCACCCTCTCCCACTTCCTGGTCCTGGCATTCCCCTACACTGGGGCACAGAACCTTCACAGGACCAAGGGCCTCTCTTCCCATTGATGACTGGCTAGTCTATCTTCTGATACATATTCAGCTAGAGCCATGAGTCTCACCATGTGAACTCTTTGGTTGGTAGTTTAGTACCTGGGAGCTCTAGGGGTACTGGTTAGTTCATATTGTTGTTCTTCCTATGGGTCTGCAAGCCCCTTCAGCTCCTTGGGTCTTTTCTCCAGCTCCTTCATTGAGGACCCTGTGCTCAGTCCAATGCATGGTTGTGAGCCTCTACTTCTGTATTAGTTGGGCACTGGCAGAGCCTCTCAGGGGACAGCTATATCAGGCTCCTGTCAGCCAGCACGTATTGGCCTCCACAATAGTGTCTGGGTTTGGTAATTGTATATGGGAAGGATTCCCAGGTGGGGCAGTTTATGGACTGTCTTTTTTTCAGCCACGATGTTCTTTTTCTAGTTTCTCAGTCTTTGTTGACCAAATTCTACTTCTTCTGAAAGGACCTTTTAGAACACCATATCCATCTAACACTTCAAAACAATGTAAGTGATGTTTTCCCATGCAGTATGCACTGCAGCATTGAAAACAGACAAATATCCGAAGATACACAAAGACAGACTTCAATTTATACAGTGATGGCTTTTAATAATTATCTCAAAAATGTGGCTAACATCCACTCTTATCTTCACTTCAGTAATCGCCACAAGGCAATGTTCTGATATATAAGTAACACAGACATTGGTTTAAATCTGTCTTTAGTTCACTTCCTTTTTTTCTTTAACTTGTTGCTTGGACTTACATAGTTTTAAGAATCAATGTGAGCTCCTCCCTTTTCTCTATGAGCTTTAGCTCGCCATCCAAATATAGTTAATACTGTATTCTTGTTCACTAGAAAGAAAAAATATTCTAAACATTCTAATTTAATAAATGATAAAAGAAAAGAAGTAAGAACCTATTGATCACACCCAATTTTATTAAAAGATTGTTCTAACCTCATGGCTGTGATGAAAAATTTTGATCCTGTCAGATTTTGAATATTTTGTATTAACCTCTTCAACATTGTTATTAATAAGTTGAACCACTCAAGAGATCCCAGAGCTCAAAGGTAAACAATAAATTTCACCATAAAACTACTGGTTTCTTTTTAGCAGGTAGCCAGTATTATGTACAATTTTTTTAATTTGATATTTTCTACAAGTTTAAAGCTGAGCATTCAATTATAAGTTATATTCCATAAAAGATTGCCATAAAATCAAAATAGTGCTATCTATTAATAATTTTAATGCTAAAAAAGATGCATTTTATCAAATAGTGTTAAACATTAAGAGCAAGATTACTTTCCTTTAATACAACATTAAAAATTAAATGCAAAATATAACAAGATAAGACTTACATTCCATAAAGTCACATGTCCTCTTAAATCAAAGCTTTGCAAATTTTAACAAATATATTTTCTGTGGTTTCCATATTTTCCTGCTATTTCTTTTGAAATATGCTTCATTTTTTATTCATAAGTTTCACCTATTAATATCTAAAGCCAAGCCACAAACTCATTTGTATGTTTCATAAAAAAGATCTATACATATAAATGACAACAAGTCTCCTGTATTCACTTCATGCTTAACACTTGCCAAGTATCAACTTGTTTGACATGTGAGCTTGAGAAGAAATGTGGCCAATAAAGTCAATCATAGGCAGGCCTGGCTATATCTACGAAGATGTCTCTTCCAAGCCTTCAACATTCATCTCAGCATTTCCAAGGGAAAGAGGATTTAAATTTTTCATACCCTATTGAAGATTACATCACACATGTTGTTGATCAAATATTCAGAAGGAATTGAGTGTGCTCGGCATAGAAATCCAAAACCAAAACAAGTATGAGTGAGAACAAAGCTTCCTGTCCTTAGTTAGAAATTTGATATTTATATGTGGGTTGTGATTTTATGTGAGATCCTCTTGAACATCCTGATTTGTGTCTAACTCATGGTTATACTACATTTTAAATGGGAAAAAAGAGGCTGGCATATGGCTCAGTTGTTAAGAGCACTTACTGCTTATTCCAGAGGACTGAGGTTTGGTTCCCGAGACTCACTTCAGACAGCTTATAAGCACCTCTTACTTCAGCTTGCAGGGAATCCTACGGCACACACTCATATACACATATCCATACACAGAAACATAAGTACAGACATATACACCATTTAATATAAGCCTTAAACAAATATAACTACTTCAATAGTTTGGAAAGTCTGTCACACAAAAATCAAATAAGAGTTTGTTTGTTTTAAATTTAAGATAAACACAAAGTAGTTATCCTGTTAGTCATTGGACACCATTCTTTATATAGGCACAGTGAAGGGAAAAGACTGTGGTGAGACAGTATGAAGGTCTAGAACACAAAGCATTCCATAAGTGTTTAAGGGATCTCCTCCTCAAGTTTCAAAGGAGGCAAAATATCAGAAGCCATATATTATTTAGTCCATGCACCATCTTTAGAATCAAATCTTTAGAATTACTACCATTCCAGTAAGAGATAGTGAATCTGAGGCATAACATCATTTTTTTTCTTGGCTGAAAGGTATGACAAGATATTTATACTTTCCTAAAAGTTAGAGGTTTTCTGCTTCCTTTGAAATAACTATAAAGCCTCAGCATATAATAATCAAAATTATTGTACTCCCATTATTTCCCAACTCTAATCACAAATTTAGTATTTAGAGAGAGCCATTCTTTCTCCCAGCCAATCTCAACAAAACACAAATGAGATTTATTACAAAATGTGCCAAAAATGAAAACTTCAATTTGCTTTTCCAAGAGTGGCAACAGCACACAGAAATAGCAGAATCTAGCCTGCTAATATCTCCAAAGCCTCTTTCCATTGAGAAATTGTTTCCATTTTCTGTGACCAGGTCAAAAGAGGGCATGTTCCTCAGCAAGGTGGGTCAATGAGACTAGACCTCAGAAGAGAAGAAGCAGCACCATCAGGATCCACAACTACAGTCTAGTCAACGAGAAGCACAATGACTGCAGTCCAAGATTAAGGCAGACTCTAGTGGAACAACGCTTTCAAGGACTCAGAGTTCAAAACCTCTAAGAGCTTGTTCTGATGCTCTCTAGTATTCCCCCAAACTTTAAGAAACATGTTTTTATTTCCATGTGACTTTATGAACACTACAAGATACTGTAGGCATTGTTTTCTCTGTTACACTCCTCCCTTATACTACAAACAAATCTCATTATTTTATTGGTATTCTATTCATTTAGTAATTAGTAATTAACGCTAATTTTGAGATAATGATAAAAATTTATATATCCATTTTGGATAGGTAGAATGGGTCGACTTTTGGGAAGTAGGTTTGCTAATGTAATTTTAGTTATTAAATGCACACAGCTTTGGTCCATCTCTAAGGAAATTGATCTGAAGAGACAAATTTCAGAAAGATTTATAGATAAATGCAGCCATTTTATGCGCATGAAAGGTTGAACTGGAAATATCAGCATATACACAAATCTATATCAGTATACCCAAATATATTGGTGGACAAAACACTTGCATTGTTTAACTTTCAAAAGTATAGCCTGAAGAGAGATGTGGACTGTAAACAGGTTAAGGCAGCACTATGGATATGAATCAAGATTATAAACACATATGCCTTGTTTAAAATTCTCACTGACATCAACTGTGACACTGTGCAAAAAAAAAAAACAAAAAAAAAAACAAAAAAAAAACCTTGACTTTTATATGTCTCTTTCTCTCTGTGTTGTATAGCAGTTACACTTTAATTGTCAGGAAGAGAGGCTCCTTAAGACTAAGTAAGCAGTTATGTCTCAGGAAGTTCCTAAACCTTACAAGATTCTTCTCAAGAAGTAGCACTTCTTCCAAACAGGAGACCCTGGCCTGTGAAGCATGTTGCAAGATGTCAAGGGTTACAGTTTTCTTGAAAACTTATGCAGAGAAGTGAGCCTTTCAGTGATGTTGCTAACTTCCAGTCAAACAAGCTCCTTTAGTTTAATCCCAATAAACTCATTAATTTTTCAGTATGGACCATTTGGTGGAACACTACTTTGTTCTGTTGTTGGTTCCCTAACTAGGATGAGTTTAATTTTGTTCAAATTCTCCAGAAGAGTTATACAACTATCTGTAAAGCTAATTAGTGATTCTACTTTATCTCTACTTTTATGATATGATAACTAATGTTCAGTATAACTGTGGGAAAGAGTTGGAAAAATGTGTTATTCATGAATATATTGACATTTGTGTACATACAGAATTTATGTAAAGATAGGGTATTCCATTAGAGTTCTATGAGAATGTTTTAAACAAAATGATTAATAGAGATAATGAGACAAAGAATAGATATAACCATAGCTGTGTCTTTATATTTGGAAGATTGTTTAAACTCAAAATATTAGATATTAAGCAATCTATTAGACTTAAAATAAAATATGGAAAATCCATAAATTTTCTTTTATGAATGCAAACTGACAAAAGTCTATTTACAAAGAAAGAACTCCATAGAGCTATAAAGAGAAGTCAGCACTTAAGAACACTTGCTAAATTCCAGAAATCCTGAGAGTTTAGTTCCAAACACTCATTTTGGATGATTCACAGAAATGGGTTACTCCTTCTTCAAGGAATCCAAAACCTCCTTCTGAGCTCTAAAGTTACCTGTCCATATATGGCAAACAGTCACACACAGACACAGACACACACACACACACACACACACACACACACACACACACACACACACA
>JADRCD010233983.1:5000-12915 GCA_019843815.1 Montemys delectorum | reverse complement strand
TCTCTCTCTTTCTCTCTCTCTCTCTCTCTCTCTCTCTCTCTCTCTCTCTCTCTCTCTCTCTCTCTCTCTCTCTCCATAATTTGACCAATGCACTGTACCAATATCACTAGTCATCAAAACTTTTAAGGAATAGTGGCTAACAAGGATATTTGGAAGAGTCTCAAGGCTATCTTCTAATATTACGGTAAGCTATGACTTTCCTATGACACACACAACATACAACTAAGTATGCAAAGAATAATCTGAGAGGAGTGATAGGAGAATGTACTGAACATCCTTTGCATTTCGATGGGTGCTTTTATCTTATCTGCAGAGTTGAAACAGTCACATATATGAAGAGGACACTGTAATCATTACTTGGAATCTTAGACATTTGCTCATGAATTCTCTTATGTCACAGACCTAGCCAAGGTCACAGTAGCAAGCGAAGGCTTTGTTGATATTTTCAGTTGTCATTTAATTACTATCTTTTTGACACAGCTGCTATTCAATATAGCATCATCAGCATCACATGTAATAGCTCCTGCAGATTTTATTTTCAAGTGGATGTCTTACCCAAATGATGCATTCCATTTCTGACTGTCATCCATTGATTGCCCTAAAGCCTGGTAATTGAAACCCAGCCGCTGCCTGCTAAGAATATCAGTGCTTGGTGCCAGCTTTCTCCAACCAGAGACTGTTATTACCTTCTCCTATTCTGTGGCTTCCTCTGTGTTAGATACTGACCTAGTGAGAACTATTAGATCTAATTAACCACCCAATAGTATTTACCCTACTCTGGTTTTATCATTACCAGGGAGAGTAAAATTTAAAAAAAATGGGTATCAAGCGAAAAAGAAGGATGCAGAGGCCTTCTTACAACCTTGCACATGACACATGACATTGCAGTGCTAAGCCAACCACTATCATCAGTCTGTTCTTTCTCTCTCTCCCTTTTAGCCTGGAAAATTGTTATTATTTTCAATTTCTCCCATGGTTATAGCTATTGATCAGACATATTTAGAAAGACATGCTATTATTTAATCATTGAAATTTTTAACAATTTATTTTAGAAGACCTTTTTGGTCCTAGAGTTTATGATGTTACATCTGCATGCACTCAGAATTAGTTACAGTATTTGTGATTCAAATGCTAAAAATTGCCTTCCCACCCCCATACTCAATTTCAAATGTAATAGTAAACTGAGGGAAGAAAGCAACCGAGTCAGAGATTCCAAAATACCCCATATGAAGAGCCTTTTCTGTTAACAATCTTCTATTTGGAATGATTCCCTGTCACCGCAGAAACAGACTCTGACAGACATGCCATATGTTATAGAGCATATGCTTTTAAAACATCCCCAGCATGAATTACCACAGGCCGCAGAGTAACTGCTTGGAAGGGGGGAAGCTAAGAGATTCGACATTCAAAAGGCTATTTTCTCTAATATATATTTTGAAAATAACTTTTATAAATTAAAGACATTACCAATTTTTAAAGTAATTTTCTGATGTAATTTATTTTGTTTTTATTATTGTTTTAACAATAAGTGCTATCTCACAAGAAAATGAAAATGAAGCTTACTCAGAATTTAAGGCAGGCAAGCAATACATAGGATGCTTCAGGACCAGATGTGTCTAATGTTTTCTACCTTCAGGGGTTTTGCTTGATTCATGACGCTTTTAGACTCTATGAAAAGTAGGCTTATTTCCTTCAAGTTTCTTAATTTTTAAAACTAGTGCAGAAATCAATGGTTTCCATTGTGGCATTTTCATTAGGACTTTGTTTCTGTTGTTTCTTGTACCTTCTTCCATCACTCTGGTACCTTCCTGATATTTACCACATTTCCCCTCAAGACTTGCTTTTACTTTCACACCACAGGTATTCTATTATTTGATTCCTCCTTAAGATCTCTCATTCCCTACCTTTATCTCATTTATAGTTTAATAACTCTACCTCCAGTTCCATCAATTTTCCTGCAATTTGTAAGTTTTTTCTTTACCTGATAAGTATTTTTTTCCAGAATCATGAGCCACAGTGGGAAATATTTACTCACCTCAGACTACATCAACTAAACATAGTGCCTTCATCTCCATCCTCCATCACGACTGCCGCTACTATTATCATCCTGTCATTCTAGAAATATTAATAAAGTACTTAAAGTCACCACAGGAAACAAAGAAAGAGTTCTTACAGCTGTGTCACAGTTGTGGACAGAAACATTCTGAAGAGTTAGATGTACTCAAATTACTAACTTCATCTTTTGTCCCAGGACAGTTATGTGATGTGTGACTCATGATGATACTTTGAAGGAGAATTCCAAGTAAAGGTCTCAACTATAATTATTTTAAATGATTCATGACTAGACTTGATTGACAGATATGTTAAAAATAAATGATTGATTTCTTACACAAAGAAAAAGAGAAAAAGAAGCCGCCTATGACTTAAAATGAATTAATAAGCATCAGGCTCAGGAATGATGAGAGTGCTCTGTAACACAGCTTTGAAAGTTGAGACTATCAGAGGCATGGGAAGGAATGAACCAAACAGGGAAAGGATCAGAAAGAAATGATAAGAATGAAAGCATGCACCAGTCAGATTATGAGAACAGTAAATCTTCAATAGCTGGGTGCAGTGCAAGTTAGCAAATACTAAATTGGAAAGGGATAACACACTAAATTTATTAAGTTCTGTGATGGGCACAAAAATGTGCAAGGCATTCTGTCTTTCAGAAGCTCACAGGTTAAACAAATCAGACAAGTTGCTGCTATGGGTCAGCTACTTCATATTTGTAAGGCACATTAGGGAGGAGAGATGTGAAATACCATCCCATCCAATGGGCATGACATGGCCTTGGTATTCATGACCTTAAAACATCTGCAACAGCCTGTATAGGACCTACATAGACTGAGCTAATAAATACTCAGGCAGATTAGGAGCCTAATGGAAGGCTGATAGAGGAGAAGTCATCATATTCAGAGATGTGTCCACTTTTAAGTAGCTTATGGTCAAAGGGAGAGCTTCAGATCTGTGTTCAAATCAGTGAGTCAAAAAGCAAAAACAAAACAAAAACATCATAATATGGGATGAAGACTTGGGAAGAAGGGAAGAGATGGGGTTGGGGAGTACAGGCTAAGGGATAAGCATGACCATAATATAATATTTACATGTGTGCTAATTTCCTTTCTAATGTTGTGACAAAACTCCTGGACATTTAAAAACAAGTTAGGAAAAAGAGGACTTATTTTAGCTCAGAATTCCAGGTTACATGCTATCAATGTGTAGGAGTCATAGCAGTAGAAGCTTGAAACAGTTGGTCACATCACATTCATAACTAACAAAAGGGAGAATGAATGCACACAAGCTCCTGAACTTGTCCAATTGACTTCATACCTTGTGTGGAGTCATTCACAAAGATGATATCTGCTTTCTTTTTCTTATTGTTTCTTCATTTCTCCAGATTACATAACAAACTAGGACCAACAGCAAACCATAACCACCAACAACACATCAACAACTACCTGCTGACCATGCCCCTCAGGGTGTTAGCATTTATATATCCTCTAAAACATGCAAGGGAAAGAGGTCCCTGAATAAAGTCAGGGTTGGAAAGGTGGCAGCACTATCATTAGACTACCTTCTGCTGAGTTTCTTAGAATTAATAAAATCTTAATTCTGTTTGGTGCAGCAGGCCAAATATACTTGACCACAATCCATTGGATATCTAAAAATGAGAGTTGTTTTTAGTATTCTCATCATAAAAAATGTTTAGTGTGATGAATGTAATTACTTTGATATATATATATATACATATATATATATATATGAATCAATACATCACAATGTACATCATGAAAATGTACAGTTATATATCAATCAAAAACTGACAAAAATGAAAGTGTTATAAAGACAGGTAACCTAGCCTGATATGATTGCATAATTGAAGCACAATTTTGGCAGTAAAACTTGCACAAATCAGGGGAATATGTAGGAAATATACCAAAGTAGGATATGAAGCAAGAAATACTATGGAAGTTAGGAGTATAATTTGTTTTCATTTGAATGTCAAAACCTGGTTTGTTTTCCCACTGTCCTCTTGATTATGAAAAGAAAATTGACAGTTTGGTCACATTTAAGTCATTAGTCAGTGCAACAGCATGAGGACTCCTCCCATGATACCCTGGGTGATATGAAAATCATGAAAATCCATGACACTGTCAACAGGAGGAGCTGAGGACAGCAATGTGTAGTCAGTCCATTTCAGTTGGGAAGTAGGCATGAATACCTGAACACTGGGAGAGCTACTGACTCAGAATCTCTAGGATCTGGATCCAAGAAGCTATACTGTTATTATTTATGACATCTAAGATTACATTTTCATATATAAACTTACTTTGAGAAGCTAGAGAAATGGCTTAGTGAATAAATCAGCTGGTCTACAACATGAAGATCAGTGTTCAGTGTCACAGCCTTTGTATATAGTATTATTTGAGTGTGGTAGTTTATATGATCCCAGGTCCTGAGAAACAGAAATAAGTGAACCTTTTAGCAAGCTAGCTAGCTACCTATCTTTCTGTTTAAGTGAGATAGCACAACTAAATAATATGGTGGAAAGTGATTGAGGGAGACATCCACATTTGGCTTCCACAGACATGCACACCTATGTGCCAGTCACCTCACAACATGATAAAATGCATACATACATGCATGCATATGGTATATGTGCACACACCACACATGCACACACACAAATCCTTTGAAAAGTACTTTTGTGTATTTAAAGGTAAAATGGTATAAGATAGGGAAAGAATAAAAAGTACCTCTAAGGAATGATCTGAGCATCTTTCTGATACACAGAGTGAACTGAGGTTGACAAGATGATTATGACTTTATTGGATGCAAAGAGGAAAGAAGTGTACATTTCAAGTACAAGGGGTATATGATAACAAAGTTTAGAGATAAATTGGATAAAGATTATCTGAAGAACATTTAAAGGCATGGCAACAAGACGCAATGAGGAAATGCACCCATAAATTGGTAGACTCAACTAGAAGGGGCTCCAGATACTAGACTACGGTCATGCACTCTGAAAATAACAGAGAGAAGCATACAGGTTCTGAAGATTCATCAAACTCAATTAGATAAAGGTACAGAGAAATCACTTTAGACAGTATACAGGAAAGCAGCAGTAAGGCAGTATAAATGGCTCTACTGAGTAGAAACAGTTCAGCCTAAGGCTTACATATAGCAGAAACCATATTGCAAATACCTGGACTGGTAACCAAGGAAAGTACTGCTTACTTAGATAGTGTGAGCATTGAGACATTAGGCATTAATCTAACACCAATGGAATATTGGACAAAAAACTGTATAAATTAACAAAAATATAATACTTGGCATATTTGTTATGCTTATTGACATAAATTATTCAATAGTTGTTTTTATAGACAGTATATAGACAAACAAATGGGTAGATTTAACTCTTAAAGTAAGTCTGTGAGATAGGCATTAATTTCCCAATTTTGAAAAGATTAAGAAGTTCTCAAAAAGATGGTGAGATTCTTAATCACTGTACTATAGAACCCTTAAAAAGCTTCACAATGTTTACTTTAGCACATCTTCCTCTTACTCCCTATCGTATCTAAAATACAAAAGCAAAGTAATCTCCAGTGCAGTTTGTTGTTATTCTGAGGTAGTAAGGATTGGACTGAAGGCCTAGTGTATTGTAGATATGGGCTTTTTCAATAAGTAAATAGAACCTCAATTCACTCTACTTTTGTGACTCTTTTTTATTTTTATTTTTTTAATAATAGATTTTTACTATGTAGCCTAGGCTTGTCTATAACTTAAAATTTGGCCCAGAACAATCTCATTACTAATCTCTCTACCTCAGCTCCAATTGGCTGTGAGAAAGGGTCACACATCTGCCACTGTACATAAATGTGTCCAGTTTCAGTTTTCTCACTTCTTAAGCCATACTCCTTCACTGTAACCCACATCAGTTACTCTCAGAAGCTAGCCATAATTCAACAGGACACAAAGTAAACATGAACATGCAAACAGTTGCACCACTCTTAAAAACTCCCAACACAATGAAAAAGAGTTGGAGAGACTCAGACAAATCACTGACAGCTTGTCTCAATGCTAGAAACAGAGACATTAAGTGCTATTGATCCATGTTGTTGGATAATCTACTATCCCTTCCTCTCTACAGAGAAATCGTTAATTTTGTTTCATTGAAGAGGTTTGTATCATTCAAACTCCTGCCAGGAATCAGATTGTCCACTAAAAACCTGAGATTGAGGAAGTACTAATGAAAGGGATATTGAGAACAGGGTGGGGTCAGAAAACAGCAGGATCTTTCCATAGCTCTGGAAAAAAATGAGGGCGGGGAGCCCTTTCCTTTCTTGCCCAGTCTAGATATGCAGGAATCTATCCAGATTTTAGCCAGAATAGTCTCAAACAGGAGTCACTAACTGAACAGAGAAAAAATAAACATGTACAATACTTTCTCTGAGTGTGTGATTGTGAAATAAACTCCCGAACCTGTTCAGCTAAAACAAATATCTTCTACATTGTGGCATATCCATAGCCCAGATGAATCAGCCCATGTGGAGCAAAATAAACCAGAGAGTAACACGGACGTCTGCATGTAAAGTGTCAACACACGTACTTGTCATTGTCCATATATGCTAATAAGCATATATACAGATTAAATATATACTTAAATATTATATATGTATGCAAGATAGTTATATATATATGTGTGTGTATGTGTGTGTGTGTGTGTGTGTGTGTGTGTAGATACACAAATGCTGCTTACAAATGATGTAATTCCTTTTTTAACACCATAATGATAGACTAGTCCTGCCTCTTTGTTACCACATCTTGCTGTTGACTGGTAGAAAGAAGAATAAGCCATCACTGACAACATCACAAATCCTAATGTAAAGCAAGACCAAGGCAGCATTTTCCTTTTCTGACACTTAATTAGAATGGTTTCCCATTATTACCTATTTAGAATATATAATGTAAATTAATACATAAGGTACATTGAAACTAGTATATATTTGTGTGTGTAAACATTGAAAAGCTGTCAAATAGTCCAGATCCAATATTATTTAGCTACGTGAGATCACTGTTGCCAGTTTGCATGATCTAGGATAATATGGGTTAGTATTCATATATGCATCAAAATCATAAAGCATAGGCAGGATAAATGTTGCAAGAGTTCACATACCAAAGTAGTATGGTACAGTGAAGATTGAAGGAACCAAATGCAGTTGGACTCAAGAGCTGCTGCCTACAATCACTGAATCACAGAGTAATATACTATTGTATCCTTTGCTTTTGGAAAGCAAACAAATACAAATGCTGCCTACCCTACAATAACCTTAAATTCATCTTCCTGAACTGCTTTCAGGATACAAAGACTCAAGGGATTACTTAAGCATCACTTGACATCTCTATAATTTCATGGTCTGAACACTGTAGGCAGAGGAGGAAAAATTAAATCATTATGTGGAAGGCAATTTGAATTTGGATATAAATCCCTAAGGAAGCATACTCACCATGATTTCTACCCTCTGTAAATGCCTATGCCTTCTCCCACCTACAACAACTTTTTGTAGTCACTTGAGTCCAGCATAATTGAAGAAGTGATCGAGTAATAAAATGACTCCTAATGGCATTCTGCTATGCTGATAGATCGGTGCTTTGTTCATCCAGCCTCAGAGAAGATTCTTACTACAGTAGGTGAGAACTAACACCCAGAACCATGGTTAGGCCATGTTCAGAGAGTAAGAAACGTTGGAACACTCATTCTCAAGGGTATGACTCAAGCGAACTCCTCGCCATTCAAGTTAAGGGAGCTAGGCAGAAGAGGAGGCAAAAATATTAGGGTCCGAGGGTATGGATGACGTCGAGGGTATGGGTG
>JADRCD010233983.1:0-2500 GCA_019843815.1 Montemys delectorum | reverse complement strand
GATTTTGTTTCCTCTACTGCTTTTTAAAACATTGTAGGTTTGAAATTTATCATCCAGCAACAAGACTCCAACTACCTGTTTTCACAGTAATAAACTATTCAACTGAATTGCTACTTTTTAAATGCCGCAAATATTGAAAGCCAAAGAAAGAAGATTTTATTTTGTACTATCATCATTGTCACTGGATTCGAAAAGGCTGGGTAGCCATTGTGCTTCATTTTATAATGTGTAATAGATACCTAAATCCAAAGACAGCATATTGTGGCTTAGAAATCATACTTACAAAACTGGGAGCTTACATTCGTAAACATATCTTTAAAAAAACAAAAAAACAAAAGAAGAGAAAAAAAGATATGTAGAATGTCTACATACTAGAAGAGGGCTCAAGACAGGCTCAAATTGAATGTCTTGGAATGAAAAAGTAGAGGCTTCTTGTTCCTTCTTTAGTTGACAATTTTAGTAAATTTCTCTAGCCAACAGAATACCGATTTTTATAAATTTTAGTGTACTTCATATTCTTTCCAAATACCAAAGTGAAGTTATTAATCACTTATATATCTGTAATATATTAGCCTTTAGTACAGTTTCTACTGGAGCTATTATATGTTATACTTTGGCCTATGTGGCTATGCTTTCAATTGCTAGGCAATGAAGAAGGGGAGAAAAACCACACAGCTCAAATAATGTCATAACAACCTGTCATAATTCAATAAGCACAAGAGTGAATAATTTGATAAAACTTGTTTGAAATGCAGAAATGAATCTGTGTCCTTGAAAAGAAAGGGTTGCATTGATAGTACATATTTCTTATATTATTTCCAAGTCACTTCCAATTAGAATCTTTGGGAGTAAACCATAGTGAGCAGTAATCTATCACATGATGATTCATAATAATTCCTTGTAGCTGTCAGCAACTAAACTGGAGTTTTAGCATACTCAGCTTGAAAATTATATCTGAACAGGTTCTCAAAACCACACAGAGATGATTTCCGTTTGACATTTAAAAATGCATGAATGAAATGAAGCAGTGATATAAACAGTTCTCTTGAACAACACCTTTTCAGATTCCTTATCTACCAAATTTACATATCTAAAAAGTAAAAGTTTAAAGTGATATAAAAAAAAAACCAATTACACATTTATAGGCTCCTTTTTATTTTCTGTGTTTGTGTGATGTCTGGACCAAGAGGTTACCACAATTAATGAAATGCAGATGGTTCAAAAAGTCCAGTATAATTGGTGATTCTAAAATCCTTATAAGATAAAGATTGTGTGAGCTGCAGTATCAATCCATGAAGAATTTTATTAAAGATCAATGAAAAAAGTTAATAATTATGATGAACATATTTTTGCTGCAAACTTACATAAATAAATAATTTAAACAGTAAAATCCAATGCTGCTTTCAACATTAGGAGCTTACTTTTATGAAAATATGCTTTTTATAAGAAGGAAGGTGACATATTTCTTCAATCAAATGTTGAGATTAGAGTGAAAAATCCAATTTTCTGTACTTAGCCCTGAGCAGTTTGGTGTGAAGCATGAAAAAAAAATCAACAAGAAAATTACTATACATGTCATAATAACAAGGAACAGAATAGTGCTAAGATAAAATATATACTGTAGAGGGTAGTATGTTAGCCTACACATATTTAATTTAATTTTCAAATCCAGGCAGTTGAGAACAGCTCTGTTTCATAACAATGTGGCTTTTGCTCAAATCCCTTATATGCATCCTTTTAAATACTTCTTGTGAATATACTTTTTTATATATATTTTTCTCAAAGCACTTGATATTTGCTAGGTTATTTTAATGTTTGTCTCAATAAACTTCTTAGTACAGTTTGCTTATTTTTTTTAAACACATTAGCCAATCAGGACTAGGGGAGAGAACTTTATTATATTACATGATAATAGGATTAATAAAGATTCTTGCTTTATTTTGTACTCCCTCATTAGTTTAAGTAGAACAGCAAGACTTTCCTGATTAGTGATTAAATCTTTTCATTAGGTAACTTCCACCTCAGAATCTCAGAAATTTCAAAACCACTCCTTTGTTCTCTGTAATAATTGGGCACTGGTACATTCTTCTAAAGGGAAATTTTATTCAGTATCTATGGACATTACAGCAGAAAGAATTTTAAAAAATTAAAGTAGGAAGAGAGTGGAAACAGAAGTGGGAAACCAAATCCTGTGATTCTCAGATACAGACATATGCAAATTTTCCAGGTATAATAAAACAAATCTAGGATAGACCACAGGAGTCATTTCTCTCACCCTGTAATCTTGGTCACAGGTCTATTCTTTCCTTTAGCTCTCTGTGAAATCCTGTAAAAGGTGATCACACTAATTAAGCTCAGTTTACTCACTTGGGAACCTGGAGGTCAGACATTTCAGAAGTCTTTCTTAAGGTCCTTCACTTATTAATCAGCAATTGGTTTGCATTCAGAAACTGGCCAAGTGATCACTGGGCTCGCTCCAGATGCTTGGGAAACAGTATGT
>JADRCD010233982.1:0-22025 GCA_019843815.1 Montemys delectorum | reverse complement strand
GAGACAGGGTTTCTCTGTATAGCCCTGGCTGTCCTGGAACTCACTCTGTAGACCAGGCTGGCCTCGAAATCAGAACTCAGAAATCCGCCTGCCTCTGCCTCCCAAGTTCTGGGATTAAAGGCGTGCGCCACCACTGCCCGGTTATTTGCTCTTTATTTCAACAGCACAGAAAGCATGGTGTGAGGAAAGACTGTGGGATACTTTATGGAAATTTTTAACAGCGTTTTACAAGGAATTTATTTATTTACTCCAATTTACCCAGAGAGCCGACAGTACTGCAAACATATCCAGCAGTATCCATGTGCTGCTTCTAGCATTTATAGCAGATGTTTGTTAAAAGGTCATTTTTTTTTTTTTACCTATTCACAGTTTTCAACAAGTGAGTGTCACAGCACACATACCAACCCACATGCACAGCTCTCTGGATCTGGGGCCTGAAAGAGTACATAACTGAAGATCACAGCTGGGCATTAGCCGGATGTTGATTACATGTGAAATTCAACACGTAAGTAAGGTTGGTTGTGACACTGTTCTCTCAAAGGTGGGTTTCGCAGCAGGATGTCAGTCTTGAGTACTAAGCAACCTCAGCTCTACTATTAACTCACAGTTGTGAGTCTCAACAAAAGGTCTAGTCTCTTGAGGTGGAAGGGATATTTTCACACTAATGTATCGGCACACTGTTTCTATAACATGTTCATTTCTTCATGCAACAGGAAGTTGATTCTGTAAATTTGAAATCTCTCGGCGCCTGCATACCCAGAGGGCTCACGCGGTACTACCTGGGTGGGATGGGCCTGGCAACACCCTGTTCTCAGGGTCTGTAGCAGCCCTTGCGTGCACTGAATCCAAGTCTGTGTGCAGCTGAAACCCACACAGAGAATGCTTTGCCCATCTGTCCGACCGGCTGCCCTGAGCAATGGCAGCTTGTGACACAAGCCGTGGAGGGAAACCTTTAGTGAACATCTCCAAAGGATAAATCTGTCAACCAAGGTCTACCACTCCAGAGGGCCTGGTCTGTTTGAGGCATGTGATATATAAGATGAAAATGTAGGCTTCAAGCTCCAGAAATACAGACATGCCAACAATGGACAGAACCACTACAGGCAGTAGTATGGGTGGTGTGAATCAGCTATCTCTTCAGCAAAGCACTTAGAAAAAATAAATTGTATGATCCTTGAATGCATCAGATGTGTAGATGGGCCGAGGATATAATCCATCATTGGCCACATCCATCTTTCTGCAGCAAAACTAGAGCGGAAGGAAGTAAAGAAAAGTGGTGGCCCCATATTAGTTCTGGTGGGAATTTACCACCAAATCAGTTTTAACACTAACAGTAAAGATTCCATTCCAAACTTTCCCAAAATAGTGTCACCACCTAGGGATGAAGTGTTCAAACACATGTACTACAGGGAGACACCCTTCAGAAATGACCATTTGGTTGTACACAGAGAACCCTGTTTTCAGGCCGAAGCGCCGTGTATGGCTTGTCATCATCCCACGCTGACTCAGCCCTACCACTCTCCCAGGGCCTCCAAATGGACTGCCGCCCTGCTTTTACCTGTGTAGGGCAGGATGACTGGCCTTTGGCCCAGGGTCCTGCCCTAGAGAAACTGTCTGTCGGGGGCTGGAGAGATGGCTGAGCGACTAAGAGCACTGACTGCTCTTCCAAAGGTTCTGAGTTCAAATCCCAGCAACCACATGGTGGCTCACAACCATCCATAACAAGATCTTGACTCCCTCTTCTGGAGTGTCTGAAGACAGCTACAGTGTACTTACATATAATAATAAATAAATCTTTAAAAAAAAAACTGTCTCTCTATCTCTTGTACTTAATAACGTAATGTACTTGCAAACACTAAGGCTGCCCCCTGCAAAGTAAAATCTCTGAGACAAAACCAAATCCAAGGTACAGATGTTATATATAAATATTTTCCTTCCTGGGGGTCTGTGTTGGGTGCTATGAGCCTGGAGTCAGTAGAAACATAAATGTATAGTGTCCACTAAGCTTGCATACAATCTCCTGCCCTGACTTCATGCCCTGAGCTATAGGCTATTGAAATGGTTTCCATTCAGTAAGCTTCTGTGTTGGATCTTACAGAGATGGAGGTGGAGCCATCCTGCTGTGAACAGAGCTGTAAAACAGACCACCCCCACTATGAGACTGCTGAATGTGCCTACTGCGTAATATTGGCAATGGGTGGCCAACTGAAAGACATGAAAGGCACATGGCCAGTAAATCCTTGCTTGGACCCTCACCATACAGACACCATGCTGGATCACTTCACTCCTTCCTCTTCAGGCATTCTAAATGAATGCCTACTCGTGGCAAGGCCACCGGGGACCTAAAGAAGAGCGAGCACTCCGGGCGTGGGTGGATGGCCAGGTTAGCTGCTGCCCCACCCAGAAAAGCAGCACTGAAGATGATCTTAGTCTGGCGCCGCCAGGGTGGGTTTCATGATGTATTGGGTGGTACACATTCCTTCTGCACTGCCCCATGCTTCTCATCTCAGTTTTGTGGAAAGGTCTGATGCTCTATCTGCCCCCCCCCCAACACACATTCTCCATTTTCCCCAGCCGAGGCAGGCAGCAGCAATAACCAGCTTGTAGAACCTTCACACCGTCTCTGCCACTACGTGAATGACATTAAAGGAACAGCTTGCAGGCCACAGGGGTGGGGTGAGCCCTCCTGTGATCTGTGCCACCCTTGCTCTAATAAGAGGAACCTCTGATGGTCTGCATGCCCTAAGTGAAGACCCCATAGGGTATTTTGTGTTCTGCCTCCAGACCCCCAAGACTTAACAGTAGACCAGCTGCAATCTTCATTCCCCCAAGATCATCTAGAGATGGGAGGTCAAGGAGGTGTGGCTCTCCATTCCACATCCACCCACATGTGCGTGGATCTGGTGGGGGTGGGAGCAGTCAGTCCAGGACTGTACTAGCCAGAGATGATATAGAAAAGCCAAAGCTAGCCGGGTGGTGGTAGTGCACGCCTTTAATCCTAGCACTTGGGAGGCAGAGGCAGGCGGATTTCTGAGTTCGAGGCCAACCTGGTCTACAGAGTGAGTTCTAGGACAGCCAGGGCTACACAGAGAAACCCTGTCTTGGAAAAAAAAAAAAAGAAGAAGAAGAAGAAGAAAAAGAAAAAGAAAAGAAAAGCCAAAGCTAGAGGCCCTAGATCCGTGGTTCTCTACCTTGTGGGTCACAGCCATCAGAAAATACCTGTTTCCAATAGTCTTAGGAACCCCCAACCATAAATTTATTTCATTGCTACCTCATAACTGTAATTTTGCTACTGAGCAGTGTCTCAGGTCCTAAGACCATCAGAAATGTTTTTCCAATGGTCATGACCCACAGGTTGAGAACCACAGGCTCTTCCCTCCATCACTCCAGCCATGAAACCACTGAGTAGTGGAACCAAGACATAAATTATTATTCTCATTAAAGAATCGTGTTCCCTGGGTACATTTGAAGCAAAGGAAATGTCTTGGCATTGTATGGGGATAAAATTTGTTTGGAATATTGAAAAAGAACAGTTGAGGTTTGCTTACTGCGGGGGTGTTATTAATACTGTGTATGAGAAGACGGGAAAAGAAACTCTGGGGGCGTGTGCTTTATCTTCTCATTTCCAACTCACATGTTACCCCAGACTCTGGCCAAAAAGATGAGTTCTTTTTCTGTCCATTAATTCTCAGATCATGACATTTCTAAGCAGTTGTGTAAATATGCAGACAATAAACGAGGGGCTCCAGATGGAGTGGTCTTCACAGTTACTTTCAGTTCTCTGTCAAAATATTTAGCTAGACTGTACATCGTTCTTAAAACGTTAACTTGCCGTTGAATGCAAACATTTCCCTGAATGATGTCAATCACCCCACATTTGTTAGATGTTGCTTCCATGTAGCATTTCTTCTGTGCTTATTGAAGATGGCCAAACCCTAAATCTAGTATATAAGACCCAGACAAGGATATCTGGGCAAAGAGGTCTAGGAGGGGCCCACCCACTTCCCTCCCCGGCAGAAAGCATCCGCTCTAGCATCCCCCCACCCACCCCCATCCTGAGAGGAGACCAGCAGGCAAGCCACCCCCTGAGTTGTAAATAGACTCTGAGGCAATTTGGATGGCCAGGAGGAGGGTTAGCCACATGGGGCTATTTCTGGAATGTTTCTATTCTCCAGGGCCAGATAAGTCAGCCTCAACTCCACAGAACTCTCATTTCCTGAAAACTGTGTGATGCAAAACTATATTATTGGTTCACAGTTGTCCAGTGTGGGTTTCTTCTCAGTTTTGAAAGACATGCACAGCATAAAATCAAATATATTTTTAATACCCTGGAAACGTGCAGTGGGTTTTAATGAGGACAATTAGTCCTGCATAAAGAAACAGAAAGCACAGAGGAGGTAGATTAATCTGGCATTTGTCCTGAAATTCTGGGGGACATTTTGTGGTGTCCCCTACTCGATCCCATAAACCCACCAGAGGAACTCGTTCTGACCTATGAAGAGCCCACACCTGGAGCCAGTAGCTCAGTGTTGAGGAAAAGATTGGGCTATGCGACTTCCCTTCCATCACATGAACCTCCACCCTCAGCCTGTGCTTAGCCTGTGATCTGCAGGGAGAACGCAACAGTGTGTAAAATACTGATCAGGCCATCAGGGAAAGGAAGATAACTTTGGGAGGCAGAATAGCATCCTCCAAAGCTACCCATATCTTAATTTCCCGAATCTGAATCTTGTATGGCAAAGGGATTTTACGGATATGAATTTTTTAAAAATTAAGGTAGTTAAGATGGAGTGGATGATTACTCTGACTGTCTCCAGGGGCCCAGTGCCACCACAAGAATCCTTACAGAAGGAGGCAAGAGAATCAATTAGTAGAAGCAGAAGCTAGAGGACTACTAGAAGCGCCATGCACCCAGAATGCAAGTGGCCCTCATGGAAGAAAGGAGAATGGTTCTTCACAAAACCTTTAGAAGAACATAGCCCTGCTGACACCTGGATTTTATACTCTGACCTTCAACTTATAAGAACAAATTGGACTATTTTAAGCCCCCTAAATTTGTGGTGTGCTATTACAATGGCTGTCTTAGTTAGGCTATGCTGTGATAAAACACCATAACCAAAAGCAACCAGGAGAGGAAAAGCCTAATTTGGCTTACCCTTCCACATAATAGTCAATCATCCAAGAAAGTTAAAGCAGGTATTCAAGGCAGGAAGCTGGATGCAGGAACTGGTACAGAGACCATGGAAGAATGCTGCTCACTGGCTTGCTCTCCATCGCTTATTCAGCTTGTTTCCTTATACCACACAAGACCACCACCATCCCGGGGATGGCACTGCTCCCTCCCCCTAACCCAGTGAACTGGGCTCACTCCCATCAATCATTACTCAAGAAAATGCTCTAGAGACTCGCCTACAGGTAAATCTGTTAGGAGCATCTTCACAGTTGACCCTCCTCTTCCAAAATGACTCTAGCTTGTGCTAAGTTGACAAAAGCTAACCAAGAGTGCAATCATGGGAAAGTAAATGCCTATTCCCAACCACACAGTATACTTTACCTTGATATCAGCCTTGCTGGATTAGTGGGGGATTTGGAAAGTCTATGGTGAAGGTAAATGAGCCCTTCTCAGTAGTTGAGAAATATCATCAGTTGAGACAATTCAGGAAGTTCCCAAGCGGAGACAAAGGCACATAAGCACAGAGTGCAGAACAAGTCCATGGCACAGAGTAAATGCAACACAAGTCTATGAGCAACCCTGTGGATCCGTGGACCTGCCATGGCTCTATAGCTCAGGGCTGCAGCAAGAGTCTCTCCCTAGTGTCTTCAGTCCTAGGATGATGAAAGCTGTCATACTGCCCTCTCCGGATATCCAGACAGACCTAGGATGCAAGAGACAAGTCTGCAAAGAGATGTGCAGCCACTTCTAACACAGAGATGGCCCTGGGAACCTGGCTATAGAGACTAGACTGTGTCATTTTCTCAGGAATCTGAAGAAAGCCTCAGAGTGATGTGTAGCCCTTTCTCAGAGACTCAAATGACACAAGAGTTCAGAGGCAGTGCTCAAAGCATCAGTCATCTACAAAAATATTGTTTGAAATATTTGAAAATTAAAATGAAGACCAAAAGAGATAGACAAAAGACTCACAAAGTACCCAAACTATAAGTAAAGGCAGGACCACCCTGAGTTGCGTTAGAGCTGGGGCTAAGTGTGAAGTGCTAACATTTTAATCCCGTCTTTAAAGCTCAAATGTTTTAAAGCCCCATTGCATTGGACTGAAACATTCTTTCTCTTCACTTCTGGGGACTCCCAAAGCCAGAGCTTCATGTTTCATGGCTTCCTGGCCTGGCTTTGATGTTCTAAAGGTGCCATGTGCATAGCAATTGGTGTGACCTTCAACAGCCTGTGTAAGGAAGCCAGAAATTCAAAGGGAATTTAGGGCAGGAGAGGATTGTTCCATGACAATACGTGATAAGGTAGAAAAGCAAGTCTGTGCTGCCTAGTACTGTGGAGAACAGTGGGCAGGACCTTCTGCTACTTGTCTGTAGAAGCAGGTGAGAGAAAGGTTGAAAAGGGAGACAGCAGAAAGATCTCTTCCAACCTATTTGGGGATGAATGGTTTCCCTGGGGCCGTGAGTATTTGGGGTGGAGAGAGATGATCTGTTTCTATCTGTCTGGAAAGTAGGGGTCCCCAAGCCATGGGTATGCTGGAGAGACTTGCAGAAAGGAGGCTGCAAAGGGTGTACCAGTAGGGGCAACAGTTGGGGGAAAGTCATGAATGGTGCAGAGGAAGGGTTCTCTGCACCAAGAAATAGTGGGATCTGAGGTCTCCTCAGTGTCTCAGAACCTAACAGAATGTCCTTCAGGGAGGCAGCCTTTGGGCACACAGCTCAAAGATGACAGTCATTAGCAAACAGAGATAGGAACAAAGCCCACTTATACCAAAAGACCTCGGCCTGGGGTTCCTCTCATCCTCAGCCCAGTTTTACCCTACAAAGCCAGTTGTGGTTCAGAAGGTGTGATGCCGAACAAGAGGCTGGAAAAGAGTGGGCCTCTACCCAGCAGAGCACCAGTAAGTAATGAAGGTTGAGTTGTAGAGACTATTTGAGCTGCCTAAGAAACAGATGTTCTGTTTCAGATTGAATTGGGCCTTTTAATACATGAAAATGAGACTAACTAGGCTCCAAAGAGGCTGTGGAAGGGAAGATGGGCTCTGTTCAAGATCTTCAGAGTGTGACAGAAAAAAATAAACCACTTCCTTAGTTTCCTGTGGAGTTCAATCCACTTTATGCAACAGGCTGGTTACTTTTCTATTGGTCTTCCACCTTGATCTAGGCTCTAGCCTTCTGCACTCTGCCCAGACTGCAGCCCATGACAAGAGTCTCTCTTTGATGTTTTCAGTGCTGGGATGATGACAATTGCCATACTGCCAGTTCCGGATATTTCCACATCTTTGGTTTGTTCCTTGAAGTCTTGTCCATACCTCTGTTGTTAGACCCATTATTAAAAGTCTTCTCCTTTAGCAGACGCCCAGACCAACAGTCAAACATTAGAAGGACTCTGCAGAAGATGGGTAAAGAAGAATTCTGAGAGCCAGAGGAGCCAAGAATACCACAAGAACACAGGCCACAGAGTCAAATAACCAGGATACATAGAGGCACGGAGACTGAATCAAAAGTCAGGGAGCCTGTGTATGTCTGACCTAGGTCCTCACATATGGTATGGTTGTGTCGGTTGATGTTCTTGTGGAACTCCTAACAGTGGGGGCTGTCTCTGACTCTTCTGCCTGCTTTTGGAACCCTTTCCTCCTACTAACTCACCTCTCTCAGCCTTGATATGAGGATGTGTGACTAGTTTTATTGTAACTTGTCAAGCCATGTTCGGTTGATATCCCTAGGAGGCCTGCTCTTTTCTAAGAGGGGAGTGAATATGGAAGAGAGGGAAAGTGGGAGGAGTGAAGGTACTCTACATGCTACCAAAGGAGACAGATAAACACCCTTCAATCTGCTATGATGCCCTGCCTGCAAGATATGCTTGTGCAATAGTGTCACAAAGATTGTAAGAGTAGCCAACCAATATCAATAAAATGGAATCCATGTCCAATGCTGTTTGGGTGATCGAGAACCTGAAACTAAATAGGCTTGGGACCCAGGGGAAAGTCAAATGCTAAATGTTCTGCTAAAGGAGTGGGGGGTGGGGAATGACTTGTAATGACATTCTGTTATCCTCATAGATCAGAGCCTTGCTCAGCCATCATCAGAGATGCTTCCTCCTGCAGCAGATGGGAACAAATACAGAGACCCACAAGCAGACATTATGCAGAGCATGAGAGACCTTGGAACACTCAGCTTTAAATGGACTGTCTCCATCAACTATCTCCCCTTAAGGCTCAGGGAACCTTTGTAGAAGAGGAAGAAAAAAGAAAGTAAAAGCTAGAGAGGATGGAGGACTCCAGGGAATCAAGACCTTCTAGACACAGTAGAACTGGCACACATATGAATTCATGGAGTCTGAGGCAGCATGCACAGGGACTGCACGGGTCTGTACCAGATGGGGTCCTAGAGCTGAGAGGAAAAGTGGACGTGAGCCACCATGCCTCACCGAGAAGCCATCTTCAGTCAATAAGTACTTGCAAATGAAAATTAGTTAAGGTATCTCCCTAGGGAAACAAGCCTATCTTAAGAGCAGGCCCCAGGCCCAGCAGTAGATGGCCAACACAAAACAAACTCAATGACATTTTTGGAGGTTCTTTATCTCATTCTGTTGTCAGAGCTTTTTTCTCCCTACCTTACAGGTATTTTGTGTATATATTATGGCTTCTGGTTTGGATTTTTATAGGATTCTTGTTTGTGTAATGTGTGTGACTCTGTGTCTATATACATTTCTTGTGCTTTTTCTTTGTATTCTTTTTTTCTTTCTTTGGTTGCTTTGTCATAGTCCAATTTGTTTGTTTTTTATTTGTTTTATTGTATTCTACTTTGTTTTATTATTCCTTAGATGTCTATTTGTTTTCTATGGAGAGACAGAAAAGATGTAGATATGGATAGGAAGGGGGGTGGAGAGGAACTGGGAGGAGTAGAGGGAGGGGACACTGTAATCAGAATATATTATATAAAAAAATCTATTTTTAATTTTTTTAATCTTTCAAGTCATCTGAATGAATTCTTGTATTTCTTGTCTAGACTCTAGTATATATGGGATGGATGGAAACTTCTTTCCCTTTGACTATGAGATGGGGCAAGAGTGGGTGGAGAAACGTGACATTTGAGGGAGACAAGAAAGGAAGTGCTCCTTCTGTTGGCTTGTGTTTTCTTTAGGAGGAAAGATAAATTTAGAGATTAAAGTGGAAGACAGACAGTGAAGTTTTGAAATCACCAGTAAGAATGGAAGTCATCTCAGTACACTATTTTTTAATTAAAGATAAAATAAAAATGAAGTAAAAAATAATTAAAGGTTGAAGTCATGAAAGGGCAGCAGTCTGATTTCTCATCTGATTCCCCTCCTCTGCGTTGAGTGGCTGAGTCAGATCCTGTGCACCTCCCAGCTTTGCTCTGTGCACTCAGGAACCCGTAAGCAGAAGAACAAAGGAGGTGGTTGTTCAAGCAGTGTGAGCTCAAGAGCTGAATAAGGCACACTGTGTCCCTAACAAAGGGATGGAAGAAACTGGTCACATTCCCGTTGACCAAACGAACAAAGAGTGTGAAGGGATCTCACACTCTTATCTCACACCTCTGAACACTGCTAGACGTGCCAGGGGAGAGCTGATGATTCATAACTAATGAAAAGGTCAAGGAACTGAGTAGTGTAATCCACAGACTTGTAAACTCTCAGTTTTTTGGTTTGTTTGTTTTTTTTTTTTTTTAACCACTTGAGACAGCGTGACAAAGTGGCACAAAAGGTTCTCCTGTGACTTTCTATTTGGATGACCATTGGCGTTCACTGGGTCTTTGTTTGCTCCTGAACAAAAGGCGAAGAATCCACCTTATCAATCAGAACAAAGCAGGTGGCCCTGAGCTCCAAAAAAACAAGCTCTATAAAGGATGCTTTATTGAAGGTTTTGTTTGATACGACCTTCATTGGCCTATACAGTATCAAAGCATCTGATGGAAAAGAAAGGCAAACACCCTTTACAGGAATTTGGCCACTATGATATCAATTGTGTGCATAGTTTTAAATATCCCCTGGACCTGGGGTCATACATCACAGCTATTGCAAATGACTCCAAGTGAAGCTCAGAAAGGGAATGGGAAGACAAGTGCTGCTTAGACACCAATGCCCTGGAGTGACAAAGAATCAAATACAAGGCAAATGGGAGATAATGCATCTGTAACAGAAGATGTTGAGAGCTGAACAGCTGGACTGACTCTCTTTGGGATCACCTTGTACCCACCATGGGAAAACTCCAAAGCTTTCTGCAAAAGAAGCTATATATAGCTCTTGGCCTGAAACCCCTGCTCCACGAGGGTGAAATGGGGGGGGGGGGGGGGGTGAGAGGCAAGAGAAGAAAGATAAGGCAGAGGTGCAAGGAAATTAGCTTGTACATCCAAGAAGGCTAAAGGAGCAGTAGGAAGGGATGCTGAAAACGGGGTTGCTGGTCCAAGTTGTTGAATGGTATGCTGATGTCAGTAATAAGTCTCAGTGGACCTGGGACCTCACCACCTCCTTGCCAAGACCATCTTAGAGTCTGGCTTCCTTACAACACAAACAGTCCCCATTAGCCCTCTGCCCTGGACCTGTGGCATTCCAGACTAGTTCTGTTCTCTCATTGGTGGCCAAGTGTAACTCATGTACAATAAATCATCTTTCTCACTATATATATATATATATATATATATCTTTTTTCTTTTTCACACCATTTTATTTTATTTTTTAAATACCACTTTTAATTGATTATTTGAAAGTTTCATACATGTATTTTTATTTACAACAGAATTTTCTCAGGTGTAAAAACTAAAATAAAATTATTTAGTTTCCATGAAAATGGATGGAGTTGGAAAGCAGACTGTTATACGGATATGTTCTGATCATAATCTCCACCACCTCCAGCTCCTCCTACATCCTCCTTCTCCGCTCCACCTTCCCAAGATTTTCCCTTTCCACCCTCACTCCTCACTCACCTAACTTCAAGTTTTCTTCTCTCTTTTTTTTTAAAAGATTTATTTATTATATGTAAGTACACTGTAGCTGACTTCAGACACCCCAGAAGAGGGCATCAGATCTCATTATAGATGGTTGTGAGCCATCATGTGGTTGCTGGCATCTGACGATCTTCAGAAGAGCAATCGGTGCTCTTAACCATTGAGCCATCTCTCCAGCCCTCTTCTCTCTTTTTTTAAACTCATGGAGTGAGTTGGTGTTGGCCAACTACTCTTGAAAGTAGGACCCGCCCTGTGGTGTGGTCCACCTACCGAGGGTCCCACCATTTTAAACTCTGTGTGTACTAGACAGAAGGTAATCTTTCTACATATACTCTTCCATGATAACACCTTCTCACATTACTGCAGTAGCTGCGGCATTTGCTGGGGGTGATAGGAGATTAGCTGGAGAAAGAGAAATTTAGAGGAAAAATACAACCAACTGTGATATACAGATGCAAGGTCTGTGTATTTGCAGTAGATTCAATGATCCAATTCCATGACATCAATCATGTTGACCAGTTTCATTATTAAAACAGCCAAGACATTGCTCACAGTCAGCTGATAAAGAACTGACATAATGACAATATTCTTAAAGCACAGAAAAATAAGAAGGTGGCTAGGGCTTGGGGCAGACAAGCACAGCTCTAGGAGAGATAGACACTGTCATCAACTGTAACCTTCATAGGCTTTACCTAGCTGCACTTACAGTCCACCATCAGTTCTGCTGAACATCGGCTAATTCAGCGTGTTCCTTTTATAAATTCTAACATCTAATATTATGTCTCAACATGATAGATCCTTTTATGAATTGTTAACAGTCTTGTCAGATGCCGAGGAAGCAGAAAAGTCTGAGCTGGGGAATTAGAGGATCAGACCAATTTACCCTCCCCCACCCTATCCCTGCCTCCCTTTGGTCCCAAGTCAGTAATAAATAAATTATAAGAAATATTCCCTGGGGCTATGACAGGCAGGCTGGACAGCATGAACAACTTATTTCAAACCCATTGTGTTCAGCTGGCATTGAAACCCTGCCTACATCTAGCTTGGGAAGGATGCTGAGCCTTGCTGGAGAAAGTAGATCACTTGGAACCTGGAGGTTTTATAGCCAGACCCAGTTCCTGGCCCTTCTCTATTCTCTGATGATCGAAACAGTATGGCCAGTTGCCTCACACTCCTGCCATATCTCCTCAAACTGTGAGTCAGAATAAGCCTTTCCATGATCGAAATATATTACATTCATGTAAGAAATATCACATAAACCCATTATTTTTTTTAAATTAACAAATACTAATAAAAATTAAAAATGTCATGATTCTTAAACTTTAAAAGATCCAAATTAAAAAAAAAAAAACTTTCTTCCTCAAGTGGCTTTTTTTTTTTAAGATTTATTTATTTTATGTGTATGAGTACACACTGTAGCTGTACAGATGGCCGAGAGCCTTCATCTGCTTGTTGGGAATTGTATTTAGGACCTCTGCTTGCTCCAGTCGGCCCTACTCGCTCCAGTCAACTCCACTCACTCAGTCCCTGCTCACTCTGGCCCAAAGATTTATTTATTATTATAAATAAGTTCACTATCTGTCATGAGGACAAAGAAATCTACTGTCTTTCTTTCTTCTTATATATTGCTAGGTATCATGTCTGTGGTCCCTTGCTGAGCAAAAGAATTCATCTCAAGGTAGATTTGTGTGTGTGTGTGTGTGTGTGTGTGTGTGTGTGTGTGTGTGTGTGTGAAGGGCTATGTGCATGTCAGTGCAATTGCCCAAAAAGACCAAAAGAGGACATCTCCTGGAATTGGAGTGAAAGGCAGTCGTAAGCCATCAACTATGGATGCTGGGAACTGACCTTGGGTCCCCTCCAAGAACAATATGTGCTCTTAACAGCTGAGCCATCTCTCCACTCCTCAAGGTAGATTTCCTCTATTGCCTGGCCATGGAAAATATTGTCTCCTTTCAAACTGCAGTTTTACCTAGTATGCCAACACCAAATGTCTGTTTCTGTGAAGGGTGATGGATGGGTGCTGCCCCAGAACGCTACTTGAGCATAAGGATTAGTTTGAGCTAATGCTTCTTTAAAATGCCACTTTAACAGCTGAATGAACCCCATGAAGTGGGTGTGGACAAGTGCAGAAGCAAAGGAAGAGTCATGAGGTAAAAGATCTACTCCTTTCACTCTCGGATCCACTGAGTGCCGCCTCCTGACACTAATGGTGTGTGACAGGATCCTGGTCACCATCCTCAGCTCCTACCTGCAGATAATCCGCACAGTGCCCAGGATTCCTTTGCCTGCAGGCAAGAAGAATGCTTTCTCCTCGTGTGCCTCCCATCTCACTGTGGTATGCATCTTCTATGAGAATCTTTTCATGTATGTGCAGCTAAAGAAGAGTTACCCCCTTGACTATGACAGAGTCTTGGCAGTAGCCCGCTCTGTGATTACCTGCTTCCTAAACTCTTCATTTATAGCTTGCACAACAAGGAAATTAAGGAAGCCCTGAAGAGCCGGCTGATGAGAGAAGGGGTACTGGGGTAATCAGACGGCAGGGTGAAGGCCAAGGACAGATTTGATATGATGGCTGAGGGACCAATAGCCAAGGAAGGTAAATGAAGCACCCCACTCTTCTCTATGTCTGATAGTGAAGCTGGGCTAAGGGATGCCTGGCCTCCAGAGTTACCATAGCATTACAACATCTGATGGAGCCATGTACAGCTAGATCCCAGAGACTTCAAAGTACAGTGCTCTCTCAGCATCATAGGATGCTGTGATTTTCTAACCTCAGATATTTATGAATCATGCCTCGAAATTTTGCCAAATATGTTTCTTCCCTGAAGATGCAAATACTTGATTTAATATAGATCACTTAATTATATCTTAAACAATGATGCTTATTAAATAAAATCTGGAGCAAAAAATTTTTAAAGAAAACGTCAGTTTATGGAACAAGGGCACTCTGACCTCCCCTTCTTCCTAAGCCAAGAGCTAAAGCTGCACAGGGCGGTACACATACCTACCTCCCTTTATTAGAAGCACAGCTGTATCCTGAGCATCAAGGACAGGAAGCTGAGGCTGAGAGGGTTCTGAACAAGCAGACTGACCTTGTTGAGGTAATTCCCATCTTCCTTTAGCCTCTTACACAAACTACTTAGATTCCCATAATTCCTTTCAGAGTTCAACCAAGAGAAAAGAATTTATGCTTTGCTACTATGTGGAGGGGTATCTTCATTTCCCTGTGAGGGCTCCTGGGTTATATCAAATGGATAAGTATATATGCTTTCTTCTGTTGATCTGTCTGATCGTGATTTGATTCCTTATTGACTTACGTTACCTAAGAAGATGAAATTACAATTTTCCTTCCTGACAATATTACCTCCCTTCCTTGACCATGGCTGGACTGGAGTTTGACTGCATGTGAATAATCTCTGGCACGGAAGGAGCCCACCACTCCCGTTAATGCACAAACGATAGAAGGAAGGAAGAAAATGAGCCACCTGTGGAGACAGGACTAGTGTCCCTTGGGACCCTTGCATCCCTGGCCCTGACTAGCTCAGCCTTGGTAGCCTGCCTTCCCTTCCCTCCCTCTCCTGTTTCTGTGACAAAAATATCAGATGAAAGCAACTTCAAGGAGGAACAGTTCGTCTGAGTTCACAGTTCTGGAAGACGTTGTCCATTGCGGCAGGGAAGGTAGGACCACTCGAGCACGAGGCAGTTGGCCACATCTGTCACCAGAAAGTAGAAAGCATACCGGAAGTTGGTCCGTGCTAAAACCATCAAAGCCTCCCCTCTGAGTTCACACACTGTCCATATCCCTGTGGCTTCCTCTTCTGCTCCTTCCTTTCAGGAGGCCAAACGCAGAAGAGGAGCAATGCACCCGAGGTTAGCATCGTATCCACATCATCTCATCTGGAGAGACAAAAAAACCCTGACGTGGGAAACTATGCCTCCCAAGTTTTCACCCATAGAGTGTTCTGCTGAGTGTCTGGGAGTCTCCAACGCACCCAGGGGCCAAATCAGAGCTGGGTTGGGAATCTGAAGCCATTTTGGTGAGCTTTGTTCATGGTATCCGTGATTCCTAGGAACTGAAGCTAAGTTTCTAGATGTGGGATAAGAAGGGCTGTGACACCTGTTGACCCTGGTGCCGGCTTCTATGACACAGCAAGAGCTGGCTGCAGCCACTACAATTGAATAGAGGTAAGAAAGAGAAGCATTCGTCTATAAAACTGACCCAAATCTGGGGCTCAGAAAAGTTGAGCAATTTAGTCAAGGTCACACAGCCAAAGAGCATTCCTCAAAAAACCTAATAAGACTTAGACTAGCCGGGCGGTGGTGGCACACGCCTTTAATCCCAGCACTTGGGAGGCAGAGCCAGGCGGATTTCTGAGTTCCAGGCCAGCCTCAGTCTACAGAGTGAGTTCCAGGACAGCCAGGGCTATGCAGAGAAATCTTTTCTCAAAAAAAAAAAAAAAAAAAGACTCAGACTATCCCACTCCAATGTATCTGGATTATCTAAGTTATCAACCCCTTGAGATTGTATGTGAAAAACTGTGTTAACAATGCACCCCTCTTCAGACTGTCAGTGAATTAATCAGCCAGGCCACTTCCCCTTGTTAAAACCCACAAGAGCACTGGAGAGATAGCTTGGCTTTAAGAACATGCACTGCTCCTCCATAGGACCAAAATTTGGCTCCCAGCACTCAGGTGGGGCAGCTCCTGATCACCTGGAATTAAAGGTGTCTGACACCTCCGACCTCTGAGGGTACCTAAGTTCACCTACCCACACACACAATCAAAATTTAGAACAACTGAAAATGTAAATTAAAATAATAAGATAAATCTTTAAAAACAAAACCCCCAGCCAAGGGCTGGAGAGAGGGCTCAGAGGCTAAGAGCTCTGACTGCTCTTCCGAAGGTCCTGAGTTCAAATCCCAGCAACCACCTGATGGCTTACATGCATCCGTAATGAGATCTGATGCCCTCTTCTGGGGTGTCTGAAGGCAGCTACAATATACTTTTATATAAGAAAGAAAGAAAGAAAGAAAGAAAGAAAGAAAGAAAGAAAGAAAGAAAGAAAGAAAGAAAGAGAGAAAGAAAGAAATCTTTGGACCAGAGCGAGCAGGGCCGGAGAGAGAAGAAAAAGTGTCTGAAAAAAACTACAGTATACTTACATATAATAAATAAATAAATCTTAAAAAAAAAAAAGCCAAGCAATGGTGGCACATGTCATATATTATATATATATGCCATCAGGGTTCTTTGTTGGGTCAGCCACAAAGCCAAAAGGGTGGTCCTTCCTCCAAGCTTTCCTTTCCTGCACAAGTCGGCTGAGGGCAATCGCCAACATATTCAAAGTCCCTGGGTGACCTCGGCCCGGACCATTGTGGTGGCAGAGGCTGCAGCTGGTGGCACATGTCCTTAATTCTAGCACTTGGGAGGCAGGAGCAGATGAATCTCTGTAGTTCAAGGTCAGCCTAGGCTATGGAGCAAGTTCTAGTACAGCCAGATCTATACAGAGAGACCCTGTCTTGAAAAACAGACAAATAAAACCACAATAAAGTAATAACAAAAAGCAAATAGCCTAATTTTTGAGTGGACAGAAGGCTCCAAAGGGCATATTTTCAAAAATGGTCTACAAATGGCCAGTAGGCACATCAAAGGGCTCAGTGTTGTCAACACTGTTGCTAAGTGTTAAATTGCTAAGTGTTGTTACCTCCTGAGGCAAAACCATGAGGAGGTGTGGCCTCCCATCCACTAAACTGCAAGCCTCAAAAAAATCAGACTGTTCGTAGTCTGTAACCCTAACATGCCGGAAGCTGAGACAGGAGGATCATTACAAGTTCATAACCATCATCATAAGCCTTGTCTACAAAGTAAGGTCCAGGTCATTCAAAGCTCCATGGTGAGATCTTGGTTCAAAAGTAATAATAAGGTTGGGTGTGGTGACAAACACCTATAATCCCAGAATTCAAGAGACAGAGACAGGCAGATCTCTATGAGATCTCAAACTGGCCTCCATAGTGAGTTCCAGGACAATCAAGACTACATAGAGAAATCCTGTCTCAAAACAAACAAAAAATGTAATAATTTCTCTTAAAACAGCTAAGAGTGAGTATTGGTAAAGATGCAGCAAGCCCTACACCCTGCTGGGAAATCACAATGGAACCACTGTTCTGAGAAACATTTAAAAGCTCAAATGATGAGTCAGTGAGAGTTCTAGCACTTCCATGCCTAAGTATGAGCCCAAGGAAGTGATAACAGACATCCACACAAAACTTCACTTGTGCATCTTGATCACCAACATAGCATCAACACGGGGAGACAATGTCCACCACTTGGTTTTTGGTTTCCCATTCACCAGTGAATGACAGTACACAGTGGGTCATGTCTATGCAATGTAACATTAGCCAGAAATGTAAAGGAACAATGTACAGTCATACCACATCCTGCATGAACCCTGTAGTATAGAAGGGGAAGGCAGATGCTGACCACCACAATCACACTTGTAAGAAATGATAAGAAAGGTAAATCTATAGCAGCAGATAGGGGAAGATGCTGGCACCAGGAGGGAGCACAAAATAAGGAAAAGAGGAGAGGCAGAAGCTAAGATGTACAGTGTTTCTCTGGGAAATGATGGAAATTATTTTACACTGGCTGTGATGGTGGTTGTACAAATCTATAGATTGGAAGTCACTGGAATGAGCACTTTATTTGAAAGTATACTTGGTTATTTTATGGGGGTATTAATCAGGTACTCTCACATCACAGGTCAGTGTGGAGGTCAGAGAACAACAGGGGAATTCTCAGGATTCAGCTCTCTCCTTACACCTTGTGGTATACAGAGATGGAACTCAGGCGCTCGGGCCTACACATCTACCTGCTGAGCAGTTAAAATATGTGATCTGTATGGTTCGTAAATCCTATCTCAATATTCCCGTTGGTTTCTTTTAAGCCATCCTGAGATATTTGATGCGCTTTTCCTGACAAAAAACTCTACCATTCTAGTTCTACATTGAATGTTTTTAAGTTTCTATTCTGTTCTAACTAAATAGCTTTCATGAATAATTAAAATAATACATTATTCTAAAAGCTGGTCTTACTTTAAAAGATATAGATTTGATAATCAACTCTGCCTGCAGCCAGATAGTCTGGCACTGGACAAGTCCTGCCTCATTCCTTCCCTGGGATCCTCCGTATCCTTGACAGCAAACAAGAATCCATACCTGCCCCACAGGGCTCCCTGCTCTGCCTCACAGTGTGGTTCAGAGGCACCCTCGCCGCAGCATCCACAGGAAAGGTGAATTAGGCCCAAGCTCCCTCCCACAGAGGGGCAACCATTGCTCACTCTCACAAAAGCAGCCTCAGGACTCCTGCCATCCCTGAAGATCATAAAAATTAGAAATATTTCCAAAGCGAGGGACTGAGGACATAACTAGGTTGGTAGAGAACAAACAGCAAACCATTCTCAGACTTGTGATGCAGGAAAGGATTTGTTGGCTCAAAAACTGCAACGTGTGAAGGAAATTGATCTACCTCAAGACCTAGCTATGCCACTGTTGGGCATAGACCCAAAGGATGTTTCATCCTACCACAGAGACACATGCTCAACCATGTTCATAATAGCCAAAAACTGAAACAACCTAGATGTCGCTCAACAGAGGAATGGATAAAGAAAATTGGTACATTTATACAATGGAATATTACCGAGCTGTTTTTTTTTAAAATGAAAGCATGAATTCTGCAGGCAAATAGATGGAATTAGAAAAAAATCAGCTTAAGTGAGGTGACCTAGACCCAGAAAGATGAATATGGTATGTATTCACTTATATCTGGATATTAGACATTAAATAAATGATAACTGCTGGGCAGTGGTGGCACATGCCTTTAGTCCCGGCACTTGGGAGGCAAAGGCAGGTGGATTTCTGAGTTCGAGGTCAGCCTGGTCTACAGAGTGAGTTCCAGGGCAGCCAGGGCTATACAGAGAAACCCTGTCTCGAAAAACCAAAATAAAATAAAATAAAATGAAATAAATGATAACCAAGCTACAATCCATAGATCCAGAGAGGTTAGGCATAGAGGAAGAAATTAGGGGGAACACATGAATCTCCCAGGGAGGGGGAAGTAGAATAGATTTTTATGGGTGGGCATGGAAAAGAATGGGAGGATCAGGTAAGAAGAAAGAGGGGAGATGGGATGGAGGGAGGGAATAAGGGAGAGGTAGCTGGAATTGAAGAGCATTTGAGGGGTGATATGAGGAGGGGTGATATGGAAACCAAATGCAGTGGAAACTTCCTATAATATATGAAGGTGATCCTAATGAGTCTCCAAATAATGAGGGAAACAGAACCCCTACTGGCCAAGCTTTGTCACCAAACAAAGCTTCCAGTGCCAGGCCTAGGTTCTATCCAATTGAATTGTTGGCCAAAAGGGTCCTGTAGAAATAACCAAGCAACCCAAGCAGTTGACAAGACAATAGGCTGATCTCCCCAAACTGACAACAGGGCCCCATTGCTGAAGACAACACCCGCATAACTCATTGAACATGGAGAGCTCAAACTGTAGCCTACACAGAACCTTCACCCCCTGCTCTAGTGTCTGTGACATGGAAAAGCTCTCTGCAGCCTACCAAAAGAGAAAACTAAACACCGTCTCAACCGCAAAAGCCTTTGATCTACAGTCTGTCCTCCCTGCAAAATATGTTAAGGCAACAGTGTGGCACTAAACTTGTGAGAGTAGCCAACCAACATCTGATGTGATTTAAGGCCCACTCTATGAGATAGAACACATACTTAACACTATTTGGGTCACCAAGAACCAGAATCTAAAAGAGGAAGAAGGAGGAGGAGGAGGAGGAGGAGAAGGAGGAGGAGGAGGAGGAGGAGGAGGAGAAGAAGAAGAAGAAGAAGAAGAAGAAGAAGAAGAAGAAGAAGAAGAAGAAGAAGATCCAGAATCTAGATAGCCCAGACTTCTAGGGTAAAATCAAATACTACTGTTCTGAAAAAAAGTAACAACAAAATGACTCCTAATGATATTTGCTGCGCTCATAGATCAGTGCCTTATTCAGGCATCATGAGAGAGGCTTCCTTTTGCATCTGATGAGAACAAATACAGAGACACACTGTCTTAGTTAGGGTTTCCATTGCTATGAATAGATACCATGACCAAGGCAACTCTTATAAAGGACAACATTTAATTGGGAATGGCTTGTTCAGAGGTTCTGTTCATTATCATAAACCATTTCCTCCCCAAGTTGCTTAAGTCATCGGGTTTCCTCACAGCAATAGTAGCACAGCAATATAAGGAAAATTATTACAAAAACATGCCCAATAACAACATTATAAATTTGTTCATTTCCAAGTAAGACCCCTGGTTGACCCTTGTTCTACTTGAATTAGAAGATGCAATGTCGCGGGTCTCTCTTGGCCGGTGTCCTGAGCGGACATTGGCCACAAGCTCTGCAGCCAGTCCCACAACACCCAGAAGAATCTCCACTCCCAGGCGCTCTGAAATTCTCAGGATCAGAGGTGAGGAGGACCCAACATCTGTCCCAACAATGGGAGAAACTGGGACCTGCAGGACCAGGCACACAGGAACTCCACCAGCAGAGTGGCTCGGGTTCCTTCTGGTCTCTCTGGGCTGGTGTCCTGAGCAGACCTTGGACCCAGGCTCCATAGCCAGTCCCACAACACCCAGAGGAAGCTGCTATACTCCCAGGTGCTCTAACAAGCCCAGGGTTACAGGATCCCAGAATCACAATATCACAGAGACAGCCTGACTCTGAGGAGTTCTAATACAACCAGGATCACAGGAAGGACTGACTCCAATCAGAATTAGCAAGGGCAGGTGGCACTAGAGATAACCAGATGGCAGGGGGTGGGGAAGCATAAGAAAACAAACAACACAAACCAAGGTTACTTGGCATCACCAGAACCCAATTCTCCCATCATAGCAAGTCCTAGACACACCATCACACCAGAAATGCAAGATTCAGATCTAAAATCACTTATCATGATGATGATACAGGACCTTAAGAAAGACATTAATAGGGGCTGGTGAGATGGCTCAGCGGGTAAGAGCACCGACTGCTCTTCAGAAGGTCATATGTTCAAATCCCAGCAACCACATGGTGGCTCACAACCACCCATGATGCCCTCTTCTAGTGCATCTGAAGACAGCTACAGTGTACTTACATATAATAAATAAATAAATCTTTAAAAAAAAAAAAAGAAAGAAAGACATAAATAGCACCCTCAAAGAAATACAGGAGAACACAGGTAAAGAGCTAGAAGCTCTTAAAGAGGAAACACAAAAATCCTTTAAAGAACTACCAGAAAACACAATCAAACAGGTGAAGGACATGAGCAAAACCATTCAGAATCTAAAAATGGAAATAGAAACAATAAAGAAATCAGAAAGAGAGACAACCCTGAAGATACAAAACCTAGGAAAGAAATCAGAAATCATAGATGCAAACATTACCAACAGAATACAAGAGATAGAAGAGAGAATCTCAGGGGTAGAAGACACCATAAAAAACATTGACACAACACTCAAAGAAAATGCAAAAAGTAAAAAGCTCCTAACCCAAAACATCCAGGAAATCCAGGATGCAATGAGAAGACCAAACCTAAGGATAATGGGTATAGAAGAGAGTGAAGACTCCCAATGTAATGGGCCAGTAAATATCTTTAACAAAATTGTAGAAGAAAACTTCCCTAACCTAAAGAAAGAGATGCCCATGAACATACAAGAAGCCTACAGAACTCCACATAGACTGGACCAGAAAAGAAATTCCTCCGGTAACATAATAATAAAAACACCAAATGCACTAAACAAAGAAAGAATTTTAAAAGCAGTAAGGGAAAAAAGGCAAGTAACATATAAAGGCAGGCCTATCAGAATTA
>JADRCD010233981.1:2501-16501 GCA_019843815.1 Montemys delectorum | reverse complement strand
TCTCTCTCTCTCTCTCTCTCTCTCTCTCTCTCTCTCTCTCTCTCTCTGGGGCGGGTACTTAGAATATTGTGTAAACAGCCTCACTCTCATCCAGCCTTCACCTGCTACACAATAATTGATGAATCTTGCCTCAGTTATGGCTGTGATGGCCGCCAAAGAGCGATATTCTAGTTCATCACTAATTCTGCATTAGCTGGTTGGAAAGGGAGTCTTTCTCGGAAAAAGATCTATCATCTTTCCTGTGTGTGTCTATATGAGTATATGTGCATGCATGCATGTGTATCTGTGTGCATATGCATGAGAATATATGTATGTGCATGCTTATATATATACATCTGTGTGCATGCATGGATATATGCGTGTGATATGTGTATATGTATATGTGGTACCTGTGTATGTACAAATGTATGTCTGTATATATGTATGCATGTGCATGCATGAATGCATGCCTGTGTGTATGTATGTATGTATGTATGTATGTATATGCATGAATGCATGCATGTGCATGTTTGTATGTATGTATATATGTATGTATATGTATGAATGTATGTACGTGTATGCATGTATGTATACATATGTGCACATGTGTATGTGTGTATGTCTGGACTCAGAGATTTGTTTTTTAGTTACTGAGTTAAAATATTCCATTGTCATATTCTGATGCTCACATTGTCTAAGACTTGTCCAGCAGGAGCCCCATCAAGTGGCTCCTGGGTCTTTTGACTATCCCCACAATGTTGTAAACACTGCCAGAATTTTTGGCTTATCTTACACACTTCCCGCTCTGGAACAAATCTCTTCTCCAAGTAATGTTTTAGCCATCTCATTACTGTTTAGTGGCATAAAAGTGTTAGCCACTTCATTACTGATGGTGGCAAACAACACTTAGAAAGAAGGCCTTAGCCCTGGAAATGCTCCCTACTACTGGGGTGCCATTGCTGCTGGAGCCTCTCAACAGACCAATTGCAGACAATTTAATCCTTGTGAATGAGGGAGTAATTGAATAAAGACAGCCTATCCACACAGGATACTATGTAGCTGTGAAAAGTATGCTATTGAAATAAGATGGTCAAAAATATGGAGAAAGACATCTAGCACAAACATATTTACCACTATTAGGAATACAGACATAGGAGAATTTATACTTATTGTTTCCATCAGAATTTGTGGGTTTGATTTGGTTTTGTGGCTAAATGCACATACTGTATAACACAGTGCCTATGCAGTAAAAGCATACAGTTAAAAGCAAAGGTATGCAGTTAAAGTACACAGTAGAGGACATTAAGTGCATCCTCAGCACTGTACAGTTATGCCTCCAGTCTGAGGGCTGTTTCATCAATGTACCCGCTATCGCCATGACAACGCACCTGGCATGGGTAACCAAGGAGAAAAGGCTTCCTTTGGTTAATGATTGCAGAGGTGCCTGTCTGTGGCTGCTTCAGGCCTGTGTGGATGTACATAGTGACTTTAGGTTCGAACTTGTTGAGGAAGGACCTGACAGTTTCTAGAGAGGATGTACTGGGCATGTGGTGGTGGAGACTTCTCATGTCATGGTGTTGAGGATGCAGAGAAGAGCTGGATCTCAATATTCCCTTCCAGTGCACACTGCCAGTGACCTTTCCTCCCAATGGCATCGCACACTGGGCACCAGCCAGCAACACATAAACCCCTAGGGAACACTGATGAGCCAATAGTCACCCCAAACAGGACCTCACCCCATCCCCATCACTCCCCATCCCTCTACGCCTAGAACCTAGCAAGATCAATCTACTTTTGTCTCTGGGTTTGCCTGTTCAGGGTTTTTTTTGTAAATATGGAATCATAATGCAACTGGCTATTCACACCTCATTCCATTTTGTTTGGAGACTGAACATCATAACATTTATCATGGCTTCATGCTTTTCCTGGTTGAATCATATGCCCTCGAGTAGACTTTCCACATCTGTCCGCCCACTCATCCAGGGACGAGCGCCGAGGTGGTTTTGTGACGTGCACTGCTGTGAGCATTTGTGTACATGCTGCTTTGTGACCGTCCTCAGTGCTTTTGGGTAGATAGCTAGGCGTAGGTTACACAGGACTCTCATATTTAACTTAACTTCTTGAGGAAGGGCCAAATTGTTTTCATGATAGACGTGGTATTTTTACATTCTCAGGAGTATTAAGGTTCTGTTTTCTCCCCCCTTGGTCAATAGAAATTCTTCACATTTGTAGTTGGGATTTGTGGTTCCCAGGAGTATTTTCTCAAGCATGTGTGTGGCCCTGTTACTCTTCTTTGGGGGAAGTATCTTTTGAAGCTTCCTGCCTTTTTTCCATTCAAGATTCATTGAAAGAGAGAGAGAGAGAGAGAGAGAGAGAGAGAGAGAGAGAGAGAGAGAGAGAGAGAGAAGAGAAGAGAAAGAGAGAGAGAAAGAGAGTTAGTTTATGTGTACCACATGTATGCAAGCACATGCAAAAGCCAGAAAAGGGCTTAGAATTCCTCAAAACTGGAGTTAAAGGGAGTTATGAGCCACCTGATGCAGTGCTGTGATCAGAAGCCAGGTTCTCTCGAAGAGCAGCTAGTGTTCTTAACCACTGAGCCATCTCTCCAGCCTCTTCTGCCTGTTTTTAATTGTTTTTAATTATGTTGTCTTTTTCTACCTAGTTTGTAGGAGTTCTGAACAGTGAACACTTTGAAGATATCTTGCAAATATTTTCTCCTCTGTGAGTCACCTTTACTTTCTTGGTGAAATCCTTTGACACTCACAGAACTTTGGTTTTGATGGTGAGCAGAAGGGCCTGAATGTGCTGCCCTTTCTGCTTCCTCCATGTTGTCATGTAAACTTGTTAAAATGAAGGAAGGGGGAGGATGGAGGAGGTGGGCGCTGGTGGTTACAGTTCTCAAAGGTATGACCCTGAGACGGAGACAGAAGAGCAGGTGGCACCGTGAGGTCGGGGCACAGGCAGTGGGGACAGAAACCACTCAAGTCTGCAGGCCTGTGAATGGATCCACATTTCTCTCAGGGTTGTAGCTGACCTGAAGGCTAAACTGTTCCAGAGCCACCCCATTTTATCCCGCATTTCACTTTGAGAAGAAACCAATCCAAGGCAGCTGTTGGTTCAGACCTCACCTTCTGACCTCCAGTATTTCCAAGTGAATGGGTGCAGGGGTAGTTGGGGTCCTTCAAAGGAACCCCAGGACCTATAAAAAGGCATCCCTGCCCAGGTGAGGCTGGGCTAGCCAGAGCCTAGAACTCAGAGCTCTTCTTCCCTGTACCACAATGAGGGCACAGTGCCAGCGTACTCTGCTGCTTTAGTCAGAAGAGCTGGTGTTCCAAGGCCCTCTGTACCAGGATATGTCCTGTGGGCCATGAAGCAGCTGATCTTTGTCTTTAGGACTTTGGGAGCCCTGGGTCTGATATGCTTTTACAGAGATCTTGATGATACAAGAAATGACTGAATAAGGCCCCTGAGATCTCTGACTCTCAGAGATCTACAGATTTTGCACTTTCTGCCTCCTATATTTTAGCTGAAAATAACAACTGCCTAGGCTTTCGCTTTTCTGTATGTTTGTGTGTGAGTGCACACTCCACTGGTGTGTGTGCCGAGGCTAGAACTGTCTTCCTCTGTCTGCCTACTTTGCTCCCTTAAGAGAGGATATCTCACTGAACCAAGCAGCCATATCCAGGGTTGGTTCTCAGCTAGACTGACCACCAGCAAATCCTAGCAGTCCTCCTCCCTCGGCCCTCCTGGACGCTGGGGCATTGTATGTGGCCTGGGGATCCTATCACAGCCCTCAGAACCTCTCTATGTTTTTAACAGTAGGATTCCCTGTGGCTATATCAAATCTCAGTGGGCTTAGAAGTCACTGGTTTGAGTGGACCTGGGAGAGCTCAGTTGGTTCATCTTTGCCAAAACACTCTCTTGTCACTCACATTCCCCCACTCTTGCCCCCTCAGACACCACGAGGCTAGGTGTGTCCCTGAGTGTGCTGGGATGACTGGGAGCCACGTGGTGGCTTGAGTCAGGTGGGGAGGGCCATGTCTCGGAGGTGTGACTCAAACACAGCCCCGAAGGAGGAATAAGGGGGGGGCCCAAGGGCGAGTTCACTAAGAAGTAAGTTCGACCTTTAGAACTCTCCAGGAAATATGACACACTGTTTCGCAAGCAGCAGGAGTGTTCTCTCCCGTGTGCGTACTGTGCCCTGCTCCAAGGGGAACTGAAACTCACACCCCAAGGTTTTGATTGGCAGCAACCTCTCAGGGACCTGAGTGCTTCTCAGGCCCTGTGAGGGTCACAGACCTCAAAGTGTTGAGAGTGAGATTTCTGTCGATGTGTCCTCAGTTGCTTTTCCAACATCCCCGACACAAAGCTGCTGCTAGGTCCTAACTGTCCTTGGACAGTGGAACAGGTCGAGGATTCCAGCTCTCTTCCAGGCCACTCCAGAGTTCTGGAGGCTCCAGTGAACCTCTGTCCCTAGATATCCCTAATTGAACAGTAGCAGCTGGCTTCCTCCTCCTGTGCTGAAAACATAGGAAAGTGCTTTGGGGCATTCTCTCCATGCAGGACATGTGGACAATGTCATTTACCAGGCAAGCTGTGATCTCTGGGTGATTGGACTGGCAGTGGAGCATGTGGGTCCCAGGCCTCAGCAGCTGTGGACTAGCATCAGAGACACCCTGCTCAGGAATGGATGAAGGTGCCCATGGAGAGATGATGCACCCCGAGTCTCAGCTGCTTTTTCCCCTCTAGGTCCTCACAATTTTAGTGAAGTCTGTCATGACATCCAGAGTGTTTCATTGTTAATGAATGTAATTTTAATCCAAACATCGTCTCTGTGGATGTTCCATAGACTTCCAGGTAGCAAGAGGATGAAACTGTCCCTAACCATGTGGCTTGATGAGGATCTTAGTGTCCCATCAACGGTCACGTGTGGAGGGTACAAGCGGAGGTTGGGAAGCCACTATGGTGTTGGCCAGTTCTGGGTAACCCCCAACCTCGTCTAAAATAAGCACAGCTCAGGGGACAGCAAGTGTCTCTATGTCTTAGCATGTCTCCCATGTGTGGGGACATGCTCAGTCACCATGGGACCCTCTAAGGATTAAATAGTTATTCAAATGCTTTAGGTTGCAAGGACTCTCAGGACAAGAACAATGGACTGACTGCACCCATAATGCAGAGGTGTGGCCTGTGGTATGAGTGGCCCCAGGGCATGAGAATGTACCCTGGAGCGAAGTACTGAGCCCCTCTCCTGTCTGCAGTTCCTCTGACTGCCCATCTGTGAACCTCGGCCGCTCCTTCCTCAGCTCTGCTGTCTGTTGAGCAGTCTGGCTTTCAACTGTTTTGTTGTAATAGACCTGTGGCTCCGGGACACTCAGCCTGTGCTCTTCCCAGGAAGCTCCGCCTATTTCCCTGGCCCACCTGCTGCTGAGCCACCCGCAAGGTCTCCACCAGTAGGTAGTTGTTCTGTTTCTCTTACGGGGTGGGATCCCTATGAGCATCACGCTTTTAGGCTAGCTAGAGAGAAAACTAGCAACGAGCCAAGAAATGACGGTGGAAACTGGAAGTATGAGGCACTCGAAGGTTGCGTGGTCTTCAGTGCTCAATAGTCTCTCTTGTTACTCAGTACAGATTTATAGCTGGGAATCTAGACCAGTAGCCACAGTGAGAATGCATATGAACGCATCCACTGGGGCTGGGCCCTGCGCTCCGCTTATCTCTGCGCTCTTATGTTCACTTGTGGATTGCTGTGGTGATGGACTCCGCTTGCTATAAAGAGAAGCGTCTTGGCTGAGTGAGAGCTGCAACGATATATGAAGATTTGGAGCTAAGAAGTGTGTGTGTGTGTGTGTGTGTGTGTGTGTGTGTGTGTGTGTGAATAAAGAACAGAGACTATCTATCCGAGGGGAGGGGGACACGGGAATGCCTGGGAGGGGCTGGAGTAGGAAAGGAGAGGGAATCAAGATAGCGATATGATTCTATTTTAATTGAAAATGTGTTAGTTTTTTTTTTTTTTTTTAAAGAACACATATAAAAATAAACCCTACAGTTCTGGGCTGGTAAGGTGGCCCAGTGGTTAAGGCACCTGCTGTGCAAGCATGAAGGGCGGAGTCTGGATCCCCAGAGCCCACCTCCATGGTGGGTGCTGTGGTGGCCTGCCTGTAAATCCAGCCTTAGAAGGCAGAGACAGGATCCCAGAGCAAGCTGGACAGTGAAACTAGCCCCATCAGAGAGCTCTGGGTTTGACTGTGAGACACCGCCACCCCCCCCCCCCACCTCAGAGAAGAAGGTGGAAGAGCTATCGAGTATGATTGCCAACCGCAACCTGGCGCTTTTACATCTGTACACACAAGCACACACCTTGACACACATGCACCCACAAACGTGCAAAATATGCTTACAGGCACGCAGACACACGCTCGAGGGCGCGCGCGCACACACACACACACACACAAGAACCACCTAGCATTACACCTCTCTCCAAACCCTATAGAACTAGTGTTAGGTGGGTGTTCTGAGGGCGTCTGTTGTCCCCCACCTGACTCTTGTTACTGACTTTCTGTGGTTTTTAAGGCATATCTATGAAGACTGGGACACTTTACAATACAGTTTCATCCTGTGAGCTCTCTCTCTCTCTCTCTCATCTTTCTTTGCAATCTCCACTCTCCTAAAACTGCCTTGTGTAGGCATTCACGCCAGGCCGGAACAGCTCAGGCTGAACCTTGCCGATTCTTCCTCGTCCCTATTCAGTGGCAGCCAGTGACCCTGAAGGACATGGAATTCTTTTTTTCCCTTCACCTGACTGGTCACATTTTTTTTGTTGTTGTTTTTGTTTTTTTTGTTTTGTTTTGTTTTGTTTTTTGTTTTTCGAGACAGGGTTTCTCTGTGTAGCCCTGGCTGTCCTGGAACTCACTCTATAGACCAGGCTGGCCTCGAACTCAGATATCCGCCTTCCTCTGCCTCCCAAGTGCTGGGATTAAAGGCATGCGCCACCACCGCCTGGCTGACTGGTCACATTCTTAATGCTCCGAATGCTCCCATGGAGTAAATTCAGAGTGAAGCCCAGAGCTAGGCTGCCTCGGTGAGTTCCGTCTGCTCCTTGCCTATGCTCAGCCGTCTAGACATCCCCACGGATTGTTTGTGGGACTTCACAGTTCACCTGCAGGCCAGGTCAGCAACTCCTGCCTTGTCACAGGCTCCTGTAAGAATGTTTGGTCCTGCTGGGCAGTATTGGCACACACCTTTAATCCCAGCACTTGGGAGGCAGAGGCAGGCGGATTTCTGAGTTCGAGGCCAGCCTGGTCTACAGAGTGAGTTCCAGGACAGCCAGGGCTACACAGAGAAACCCTGTCTCAGAAAACTCAAAAAAAAAAAAAAGTTTGGTCCTGTAAGGATGCAAATCAAGGTTTCCAAGGTTGGCTCTTATGCCTTTAAACATTCAGGCCTAAAGGTCAAAGGTGAATGTAAAAATGTAGACTCTTACCTATTCTCTTTCTTCCAAGGAACTCACTGAGGCAGGCCCTGGGTGAGGGAGAGGGGCATTGATCTTGGGCCCTGCTGCTGTATTGTGAGTATGCATGCACATTCAGATCTATCTGAACCGGGTTCAAGTCCAGGCCCTCCGCCCTGGCTCGTCAGCTGTGAGACACTATTGATAGCTGCCCTTCAGCCTTTATCGGGGCAAATGCAATAACTGTGAAATTGCCCAGTGCCTTGCTTGGCTTAGGAGAGACTCTTGGTAAATGGTAGTTATTCTTTCGATAATGAAAATACCATTCTTGGAGAACAGGACTGCCTTTGAGTGGCTTACAGCAGCCAATCCCCTCAATCAGCAGCTGCCCAGAACATTCCCCCGGTTTAATCACCACCTGCAGAGTGAATGTCCAGAGAAACCCAAGTCCATCTTGCCTGCCTCCACTTACTGATCTTTTCCCCATGGATTGAAACTCACTTGCTCTTTCCACATACTCTGCTTTTCTTCTAGTGTAAGAATATTTACGCCGTTGGCTGCAGAGAGGGCTCAGTCACAGAACTGTTGTCCCAGAGGCATGAGGACCTTAGTTTGGACCCCAGAACCCACATCAAAAGCTGGACCCAGCCACGTGCTCAGCAGCCCCATACCGAGGAGGTGGGGCTGGGGCTGGGGGCTGGGGCTCACTGACAGCCACCTACCCAGTCTAGCTAATTGCAGCCTGCAGGTTCAGTGAGAGACCCTGTCTCAAAGAAACAATGTGGAAAGCGATTGAGGATGGCAGCCAACATCGATACCCATGCACGGGGACATGTGCACGGGCATGTGTGTGTGTGTGCACATACATACATACTCCCCCCTTATGCATGCATAAGACACACCTTTTCACATAGCCTTTTACTCGACGACCCGCCTCCTCTTGTGTATACCCGCTGGTCCCTCCGGACCTCTGCACCTTGCTACTGATTTTCCTTTATTAGGTTGTTGTTTGCTCCTTTTCCGCATTTTGTTTAGGGATGGCTCTTACTGTGTAGCCCAGGCTGTCCAGGAACTCATGATCTTCCAGTGGTGCAATTAAAGGTGTATACCACCGTGTCTGGATCCTTGTTTAATTTTAAATTAAGAAAAGTTTAATTTTGTTTCAAGCAGAGTTTAGTTAAATTTTTAAAAACTTAAGTGTGAAACTCCAAAATGTACTTTTCCAGAGTTTAAATCATGGTAAGTTTGGGCCGCGTATTTTGATCACAGAGATACTCTTCTGGTGCACTAGAGGCTAAGCCAGATTGAGGAGTGGCTTTTGGTGGCCAAAGCATGGAGCCAGCAGCACCTGTAGTTTATAAAATCAGAAGTGTACCCAAGAATGGACATCAACCAGCTATGCCTGCAACAAGGGGCTCTCATGGAAAATGGGGACAACCCCCAGCAGTGTCCAAGGACTGGCTCAAGCCTTAGCGCAGTGTCCCAACCTCACAGCATCCGGGGCGATACTAACGTCCTTACAGTCAGGATTAACTGGGTGGAGACAGCAGGAGAGAAGCTGACACCACAGCCCCTGATCCATCCTCAGTGACAGCGTGACAGACGGATGGGCCACCGTGGACAGGGACAGGCAGAGGTAGACAGGCACTCCACAGCTTGAGGGCCCCATGGGCATGAGGCAGCAAATGTGTGTCCCCTGTCTGTTGTGCACTTAGCCAGAGGGAGGCCCTGGGAACAGCAGATCTGGGGCAGGAGCCGAGCTTCTGTTGTCCTCTCCTGGTGCTACTTGTCTGGCAGAGGATACCGAAGGAAGGGATCTCACTTCATCGTGGTGGGGAAAGCACCGCAGTGGGCTGTGAGGGCTCTGTTCACGCGACATGGGCCAGCAACAGGCACAGTGGATCAGAACGTGAACAAGGAATCCACCTCTAGTGACTTAATCCCACCAGCTAGTCTCCAAAACCCAGAGGGTCCACAGGCACCCTACACAGTCCTGCTGACAGGAGACCAAGTGAGAAGGACAGCCCATGCTCAAACCTCATCTCTACCTACCACATGGCATCCTGGACTCCCCTCATCCTGGCCTCTTAACAAACTCCTTCAAGCTTATTCTACAGCCTGTGGCTCTAGCTAGAGATCGGTTGTTTCCTTGGCTTCACAGTGAGCAAGGGGTAGCTGCTGTACCAGACTCTACCAGAGATTGTCAAACCCACAAAGAGTGGGGGTGGGGGGTCAGGCCTGAATTCACGGTGGCTTCTTGTGGGCTTGCCCCCCCCCGCCATACACACACAAGTTGAATCCCTCTCCTGTCCCCTTCGATCCCTCAGTTCCAGATGCCCTATTAGATAACAAAACTTAGACATCAGTTGCTTTTGAAAGTGATACCATCTAAACAGGAACTGAGAAGATCCAAGCCAATCATCCTTAGCCTGAGATCCATTTAACTAATTTTGGGGTAAGTGGTTATTTGGGGGAGAAGCCACACAGATTTTATTGCCATTAGTTCAGATTATTGGAATTTTTGTTTGTTTTTGGGTTTTTTTTTTTGGTTGGTTGGTTGGTTGGTTGGTTGGTTTGGTTTTTTTTGTTTTGTTTTGTTTTGGTTTTTTTTTTGTTTTTTTTTCCTCAAGACAGGGTTTCTCTGTGTAGCCCTGGCTGTCCTGGAACTCACTCTGTAGACCAGGCTGGCCTCAAACTCAGAAATCCATCTGCCTCTGCCTCCCAAGTGCTGGAATTAAAGGCGCGTGCCACCACTGCCCAGCCTAGAATTTGATTTTTAAAAATTACATGTACGTGTGTCTACATGTGGGATTGTGCTTGTGAGTGCAGGTGCCTATGGAGGCCAAAAGAAGGCGTCTGATTCCCCTGGGGCTGGAGTAGTGCCAAGTGAGTGTGACCTGCCTGTCATGGATGCCAGGAACTGAGCTCCGGTACTCTGAACGAGCAGTGCCTGAAATGTGTGTTCTGAACCACTGAGCCCTCTCTCTGCCCTGTCATCACCTGGTCTCATCCTGGCTAACAAACGTGGAAACATAGACTTCCTCAAGGTCAGAAGTCTGGTTAGTAACAGAGCAAGTAACTTCTCTTCAGTAAAAGCAATCAGAAAAAAAGAAGTTAACTTCCCTCTGTGGTGTTTACCCTCTTATTTACTTGCGCTACTCGAATCAACGAAAGGGTTCATGCTTTGTCAGATCAGATTTTAGGCTTATGGTGGATGAGATTAATGTTGGGAGTCTCATCTCTGCCACAGCTGGCTGCAGGAGCTTGGAGGAGTCGAAGCCCAGCCCTGAGCCTCAGTTTCCCCATCTGCAGTAGGAGGGGTTGGATGTGAAAGCTCCCGAAAGTCTGAGTATTGTTGTGCAGTTCCTAGCAACCAGGCTCTGAGCTTCCCTGAGACCTTCTGCCCAATCCTAGGGTCTCTTCTCGATCTTTCTGTGTTCCCTAGAGGAATGAGGGCCAAAGAAGATTCAGCAGCGCCCATAGCCCTTGTGCTCTCCCGGCTTCTAGCTCTCAGAGTCCCAAAGCACATGCATCAAAATAGTTGTGTGATGTCATGCCATAATGGAATGTGCTCTGGCCAATTGGTGCCAAGAATTGTCTGTACAGAGTGGTTTCCTTTTACAGTCTTCTTAAAGAGACATCACGCAGATCTGTACATGACTTGCAGGCTAGTGCTGGCTCTGCCTACTCGGGGCTCTCCTCCTGCTTTAAGTTTAAAGAGTGTAAATAACCCGGAGCTCGTCAGTGAGCCGGTGACCTTAACTACATAAACAGATCTTCTGCAAGGTTCCGCTCATGCCTCCGGTGGCTTCTTGCCTACTTAAGGACAAGCAAGGCTGACACTGCTGGGAGAGGAGAGGTGCGGCCAGTCAGGACTGCTTTCTCAGGAGTCTCGGGGACCTGAGTGGGAACTGTAGAGGGAGTCCCTGTGTGGCTGCTGGGCTGGTCCTGGAGCATGACCCTCATCTCATACTAAGCTGAGAGATCTTGTCGCAGACCCTCGGACCCACAGGCTGTGGCTGAGTTTGGCGGCCTCTCGGCAGTGGAAAGCTACGGCTCCCAGGTATCCCGCCCGTACCTGCCAGCTGATGCTGTTCCCCTTCTGGTGAGCCCCCCTTCCCCAGCTGAGGCTCACACCGGTTCTTCAAGTTCTGATATGTTCACCTGTCACTGCTTCTGTGGCCACAGTGACTCATGAAGCGCTTTGGAAGTCTGAGGGGCACCAAGAAACCCAAGGACCAAAGCCGAAGCACGCAGCGACGCCAGTCGGAGCCCCACGGCCTTTTCGGTAGGCTCCTGTCCTTTCTGTTTCTCTGATGATCCTCATGATGTGTACGTGCATACCCATGTGCCTGTGTACTCATGTGTGAGCGTGGCCAGCTGCTGCTTCTTGCTCTGGGCATAACCCTGAGGCAGTGTTTAAGGAGAAAGAGTGACTGCTGACTAACGGCTGTGCTGCTCCTAGTGTCCACCCGGCCAGCCGCTCTTCCTAAAGCTGTTTCCTTTCTCCAGCCCACCTGGCGCCATGCGGTTTAGGGATCAATTGGGATTATTACTGGTTTAGGAAAAAACAGTAGCTTAGAGAAGAACAAGGATGAGTCTGAACTGTGAGCTTGTATTGTTACAAATGAAATGTGTGTAGAGAGAAACCGGTCTGTTACAGGAAGGGAATCCACCTCCTTGGTCCCTAACAAGAGATCTGGTGGACTGAGGGTGACTTGAGAGGGGAACCGCGTGCCTGTTTTGTGTCCCTTGGGGAGACATGGCCTCTGGGACCTGATGCCCCGGGTTCAGGAGACTGGGATCAGCACTGTTGGGAAATGGCCTCATGCCTTGGCTCAGCTCGGGGACCTGCTGAGGTGGAAGCTGTACACGTGGAACCCAAGTTTCTTTACTTTGTAGGGACCTGGATGCTTTCTGACCACTCGACCTTGGATGGTGGCTGTTGGGTTTTAAGTGTCTGAGTCTGGGGCTGGAGGTGTGACTCAACTGATAGAGTACTTGCCTAGCATGTGTTAGTCGAGGATTTGATCCCCAGCACTGTGTAAAACTGGGCATGGGTACACACAGCTGCAATCTCAGCACTTGGCAACTGGAGGCAGTTCATTGTCATCCTTGGTTACATATCAAGTTCAAAGCCAGCTACATGAAACCCTGTCTCAAAAAAAAAAAAAAAAAAAGCAGAATGTGACATTTCAAGTGGTAAAAATTAATTTGTCATGGGTATAATGGCATGATGACTTTAACAGGACTTCTAAGCAGTAAGTACAAGGTAGGTTTAGGTGAACTGAGAATAAAGGAGATCCTGCCTGCCTGTGCCTCTTGCCATAGCTGACACATCAGAGCCCTGGAGAGACCCAGTGTTCTGAGGAGGGCCAGCGTGGAGATGGGGGCTCCTGAGTTAAGGAGTTCTTAGTCTCATGGAAGAAGGAAACAAGTCTGCAAAATGAACTGAAGAAGAGAATGCCATTTAGTGCTGGTGGGACTATAGAGGGATGGGGTGTGTGTGGAGGACAGAGGGGTGACTGGACCAAAGTCAGTGATCGTCTAAAAACAAGACGCTCATTTTAGATAGCAGAGATGTAAATACTCATTTACTACCGAATTAAATCTGACCCTATTATTGAACAAAAAGCCTAGTTTTGCTAATGGGGACAGACAAGCAGACCTGTTATTAGACGCCTGGTGTGCGCCAGACAGTGGTTTCTGCCCTGGTGTGTGAGAGCTGGCTGTTTTCCCATCTCCTAAGCTGCTGAGATCAGAAGTAATACTTTCATCTCCACCGAGTATCATGAGAGCTTGCACGCAAAGGCCGGCTCTGGCCTCAGGGACGTGGGGGGCTCTCCAGAGGAACGAGGGCGGACCCGCTGTCCTTCTCAGGCCGATGCTGCGTGTGGGCAGTTGCCAGAGCTCTGCGGTCTAGGCTTCCCTTTTACTTAGCATCACACTGGAGTAAGAGCTAGGTACCTCCTCCATCATGCCAGGCCCGGACCCACTGAACGAAGGGGAGAGACCATGAACTATAGAGGACGCCTCCTTCCAACTCAGCTTGGCTAACTCAGCCGACTCTCCACCAGGATGTCCTGGTCTCTGGAGAAACATGTCCCTCACAGCTCCAGCTGTCGTCTCCAGCCCTGCCCCTTCTCCATTTACAGCGGTGGATTCAAAGCGCCCCTTTCCAGTGGGGTCTCTCTGGCTGTCTAGGAAGGGCCACTTTGGAGGTTTGGTTTTATGTCTTTTTCTCGGTGGGAAATTTTAGGAGTTTGAGGTGCCTGCCTGTCACTCCTTCCCTGGGTGCCCGCCCAGGGCAAGCCTTGTGCGGTCAGCACCTGCCTCTCCTGCCCTCGAGCTCTCCTCTGCAGCTGGGCCGATGTCTTAGTTGGGGCTTTCTATTGTCGGTCATGAAGCATCATGACCAAAAGGCAAGTTGGGGAGGAAAGGGATTCTTCCACATCACAGTCCAGCATTGAAGGAAGTCAGGGCAGGATCCAGAGGCAGAGCTGGTGCGGAGGCCATGGAGGGCTGCTGCTTATTGGCTGGCTGTCCACGTCTTGTTCAGCCTCCTTAGGACCGC
>JADRCD010233980.1:9605-32057 GCA_019843815.1 Montemys delectorum | reverse complement strand
ATACACACATACACAAAACACACACACACAACACACATACACACACATACATACACACACATATACACACACAACACACACATACACACACAACACACATACACACACAACACACACACACACAATCACAGACACATACACACAACACACACACACAATCACAAAATTAAAAACAAAACCTGTCCCCGATGTCTTGTTGTTCGGCAGCAATGAACTGCCCCGGCTCCACCCCAGTATTGGAAGATCTGCACCTTTCAGACAAAGCAGCTTTCAGCAGTTTATCATGCATTTCCAAGGCCGTCTAGTCTAGCTTAAAGTAACGCACTTGGCAAGTATTTGTGGAATCTACACTTTTTTTGTATTCCATGTTTGCCCTCCCTCACCCAGTTCCAAGGCTAGCACTCAATAACTGTATGGACTAGAACAAAAATCAGAGGGGGAAAAACCCTTCTGATGTCTGTCTTCCAATACAAGGAAATGATCTTGGATGCAGGAAGGCAGCTCCGTGGTCCTGAGGCTGCCTAACAAGCATAGGTCCTGGGTTTGACACCACCAGACCCAGGATTGCAAAGGCCAGTGGGGCCAGCTCAGCAGGCAGAGGCACTGAGTTTGATTCCCCAGGATCCACACAATGGAAGAAAAGTTATCTTATGCACTCCACACATATACACCATATTTCCCTGACCTCAACAGTTTTAAGAATTCTAGGTCCAGATATGGCCTTTAATCCTAGCACTAAACAGACAGAGGCATGTGGATTTTTGGGAGTTCAAGGCCAGCCGGATCCACAGAATGGGTTTCAGGACAGCAAGGGGCTACATAGTGAGACCCTGGGTCAAAAAACAAAAACAAAAACAAAAACCAGAACAAACACCAGCAATTATAAACAGCTGAGGGAATGGAGGCCTTCAGTCTATAGAGTTGTACAGCTCTGTCCCCTCCTCAGCACAGGACATCATGGAACTGACAGTCTACACAGCTGGACTCAGGTTCTTCCCAGAGGTAGGAATACAACACCGCCAGCCAGACACCTTTATAGCCAACTGCTGCCTGTTGGGAGGTCAGGGCTGCAGGTGGGCAGGGGGATGGCATCTCAGATGTGTGCACATGCCCTTCTACCCCAATTCCCAAGTAGAGGGGAGAGTCCAGAAGACTAGCCAACTTTTGGGGAGGAGGGAGTAGTGAACCCAAGGGGTCACCATGTAACCTTGGCTGGCCTGTAGGCTGGCTTCAAAAGAATCATACACCTTCTGCCTGCCTCTGCTTCCCGGGTTCCACAGTCAGAGGTGTGGTCCACTCCCAGCAGAGGTAGCCCACTTTAAGTAAATCTGTGGGAAGAGTGGTAGCCCTCTGCAGAACTGTCTGGTCTGACACCAGAGCAACAGCCCCACAGGGCTCTGGAATGCCCACTGAGGGGAAGGAATGGATGGGAATGATTCAGGCCTAATTGCAACAAGGTACTCAAAGAGACACAGAGACAGGCTATTTACAAAAAAACCAAGAAAACCCTGGGATCAACTTTATTGCTGATGGGTGCAGCCTCCTTCTCCCAGCACCCTTGGTCTCTCCAGTGGTCCAAAGCCCTCCACAGGATAGCACAGTGCTTCGGCTCTTCTGGGCCAAAGGCAAGGAAGACAACCTGTCTCCAGAACCTACCCCTGGTCCAGTACCCCCAACTCCCACCCACCCTATTGCACATCAAATCGTGTAAACATGGCTTCAGGCATGGCCTGGAACAGGATTGAGGCAGATAGATGTGTAAATGTATTTGGGACCAGGAACTAGAGTGAGTCCCCCAGCTCCACTGGATGCTGAGACCACAGCTACATCTGAAAAGGCAGGAGGCCAGCCGGGTCCCAAACTCTGGCTCAGATTAAGCAACAGTGCAGATGGTCCATCCCCTCTGTCACCCACTCCCTCAGATTCCAGGTCCTGAGGTCCAGCCACCCAGGCAGGGCTCGCCTCCAGGCCTAGGCAGTGCCCAGCTTTCTTTCTCAACCCCCAGCTGAGCTCATTGATGCTGCTTCTTCCTAGAACCCCGGGGAAAACCAGAGACAGGCAGTGGCAGTCTGTCCAGCCCTGGAAGAGAAGGTAGGCGGTGAGAAGGGGCACAGGTCAGCTCCTCAGAGGGGAGGGACTAGATAGAACAATCGGTGAAAGAGATGGGTAAACAGGCAGCACACCCTCTCCCCTGCTGAGGCCATCCTTGCTTCAGAACGAACTGCCCCACCAGCCCATGCCCCACAAGCCCTTACCAAAGGCTCGAATCAGCTCAGCCCTCACAGCTGCAGTGAAGGTCCTCACCAGACAGAGGGTGGTGAGGCCAGCAAAGGCTGCATTGTAGAGGAACACGATGTAGAAATTGCCCAGCCAGTTGAAGCGTCCAAAGTCACCCAGTAGGTCAAATCGTGTCAGCCCTGAAGTAAAAAGTCCACAATCAGGAGACGGAATCCCCCAGCCCTCTCCTCAAAGGACACCAACTTTCTGCTGCCTCCTAGTGGCCACGACAGAACATCACAGTGGCTTCCTAGCATCTGCTGTCCAGATCAGGACTACTAAATGTACTAGTGGCTGAGTTCCCTGCTGGTCCTCCTCCCAGAGACTTGTTTGTATCTTTTCCTTCAGCAGCACTGCCTCTAGCCTCGGGTATCTCTAGGTTCCCAGGACTGTAAGTGGTTCCTGCCTAGGAAGCCACCAGTTGGCCATTAAGTTCCCACTGTGCACAGCAGAGCGCACAGCCATCACACGGCTTCCTATCTCAGTCCCACTCAGGTACAGCAGAGCGCACAGCCATCACACAGCTTCCTGTCCCAGTTCCACTTCTAGACAGCTGAGTGACACGGGGCGAGTTCCTTACACGCTCTGGACCGGTTTCTCCCATGGAAGCAGAGAAAACAACGCACTATGACAAGGAAGACAGTATACATCCTGTCTGCGTCGGCCAGGCACTAGTAAACCATCCACCTCTGAGGCAGTCCCCTGTCTGGACTATGCAGCTGAGAACGACGAACAAATTGCCATTCTTTTGCCGTCAGCTCCCCAGGACTGTAGGTGTAAGCCACCGTGCCTAACTCCTTCTAAATCCCGTCACAAACTTCTCAAGTCACAGACCTGAACCCTCATTTAAACAGACATTCCTACTGCATCCCTGCATCCACTGGGAATAATTAATGGGCCAGTAAGCCTAATTCCTCCATATTCCTATGGCACAGAAGAGAAAGCATTTCTAATCCAAATTACAAAATTTGGGCTAAGAGAGATAGCTCTGGGGATAGCGACTTGCTGCCAAGCTCACATTTCAAGCTCACATGCCAAGCTGCCCAAGTTCAATTCCCTACATGGTCTCAGGGAGGAACCAGCTCCTGCAATTGTCCTCTGATACAGTCACCACCCACCCACTCCATAATGTCATTTTAAAAATAAAAGAAAGGCTCCCCACACTATGGAGGCCCAGGCAGTAATTAGTGAGACCTGGGCAGTCCTCTTCTCTTTCTTTTTTAAAGATTTATTTATTTCTTGTATGTGAGTACACTGTCTTCAGACACCCCAGAAGAGGGCATCAGATCCCATTACAGATGGTTGTGAGCCACCATGTGGTTGCTGGGATTTGAACTCAGGACCTCTGAGAGAGCAGTCAGTGCTCTTACCTGCTGGTAGCTGAGGCCTGAAACTCCCTACTAAGCTCGGATTGTTTGCCCTCCCCTCACTACTCACCAAGGGTTCTAGAGAAGACAGGAAGTGCCGAGCTGAGGACCAGGAGACAGACACAGTTCCCAATTATCTACATGAGAGCAGAGAAGAGCTGAAGGTGGCAAGAGCTGCCAGCACAGCTGAGTGCAGCAGTCCCCACCTTTAATCCGAACATGTGGGAAGCAGAGGCAGGAGGATCTCTGAGTTCTTGGACAGCCAGAGCTGTTTACACAGAGAAACCCTGACACCCAACAACCAAGCAAAGCTGCCAGCACGGAGACACCACCCCCCCCCAGTAGCTACCTGTGTCATGGACGTGTCCTGCCGCCTAGGCCTCAGGCTTCCAAAGAGCGGCGAGCTGTAAAAACCCACCACTGAGGACACCATCAGGTAACTGCCACCGGGTTAGGGAAGAACCTGCCAGCTTCTTAGGGAACCCAATGACTGCCCCTCTCAGACCTTTCCAAGATCAAGGTTTTCTGTGCAGTGTATACATGTGTGCGCAGAGGCCAGCGGTTGAGGCTGAGTGTCGTCTATCATTCTCCACATAACCTACTGGTATGTCGTGTGCCTGTGTACATGGGTGCCACTGCACACCCACTTGTGCACACACAACGTCAGGGGTCAATTCTCTTACGCCACTGTGAGGTCCCAGGGATGAACTCAGGTCATCAGGCTTCTTGCACAGCGGGCCCTTTTACCCACTAAACCGTCTTTTTAAAACTTCCTAGGGCTGGAGAGCCACTTAGGGCACTGGCTGCTCTCCCAGAGGTCCTGAGTTCAATTCTCAGCTCAAAACTGTCTGTAACTCCAGTTTCAGGAGTGTCAACATACATAAAGGCAAGACACCAATGCACATAAAAATGAATTATTTAAAAAGATAAACATCTAGTGTGGGGAGGGGCAGTGTGTGCATGTGAATGTGGATGCCGGCCAGAGTGTGTCGGGTCCTAGAGCTGGAGTTACCGGCAGTGGTGAGCCACTTGACCTGGGGTCTGTGAACTGAACCCAGGCTCTCCTGAAAGAGCATCAGGCACTCTGAATGGCTGAGTCCTCCCTCTGCCCTGGCAGACCCATCCTGCCAGCCCATTGCCTTACTATTTTTTGGGACAGGGTATTTCAATCCTGAAGTTCGGCTAGACTGACTCTTGAACAGCCACCAGGATCTTTTTGTCTGTACCTAACAGACCGAGTTACCTCCCCACACCTCAAGACCAAGTATGTCCTTCTTTCTGATAAAGACATGTGACTTCCCCAGTGCTCCTCCCCAGTGCTCCTCCCCAGTGCTCCCAGGGGTCTATTAAGAGTCCTGGAGGCAGGTTTGGTGGGCAGAGGCCACAGGAGTTCCAGAAGGATACAAGATCAGCACGACCTGGATGATGGCACCGAAGGATCCCAGTTTGGAGAAGGAGACCTGGCCCAGGGCAGCATCCTGTGGGTGGGGTGGCATTAGTGAGGGACAGACATCCCCACCCTGAACACCAGGGCCACCCAGCCTTCCTTGTCCTCTCCTCTGTACTCCGTCTCTCTCTGTCCCTCTCTCCAACCTCCCCCTTTATGCTGGCGTACAGACTGGTGGAACTTTGACCCTGTAGCCCATTCTGGCCTGGAACCCGTGGCAGTCTACCCGTTTCGGGTAGGGTAATAGCATGAGACATTCTATCTAGCTTCCCTACCCTTTCTTGAGGCCATACCTGCATGCCTCGTGGCATGGCAGCCTCGTCGATGAGCAGCTCCAGGATGTGGACGGCCACAATGAGGACAGACAGGCCCTGTGAGCAGCAAGGTCAAAACTCCCATCATCCCTGCTCCGCCCACAGCTGGGCTGTGCTTTCCTACAGGCCGCTGCTAGCATGACAGCCCTTTAGGATGTCACTCAACACTGCTTCCAAATGGGTGGATTGCAAAAGCCTAACCAGAAAGCATACCTATAGGGATGGGGGAGGGGTGGCTCTGCAGAGCACTGGACTACCATGTGCAAAGCCCTGGGTCAATCTCCAGCATAAACCTCCCCCCTCCACAGACAGACACACGCACGCACGCACGCACACACACACACACACACACACACACACACACACGATGACCTAGGAAATGGTACCTTTTGCTCTAAGATTATTCCTGAAGTCCTAATTTACTCACTCCAAGGCAAATCTGTATACCTTCCCAGTGACTTTGTATGATCTGGGGCAAGTCAGTGGTATTTCTGTCCACAAAGTGGGAACTAATGTTCTTACTCAGCATGGGCAGCATATAAAGTAGGCCCTCTTAGCAGCGACTTCTACTATGGATGACAATCATGCCAACGCACACGTTTGTCCTCTCGGAGGAAGCTAAAGTCCCAAGGACCCACTAACTCGAGTCCCCACCAAGGCTAGTGAACCCACCGTCAGCACCAGCAGGCACAGCATGGCCAGAGGGTAGCCCAGGTTCCGCTGCCAGGCTGATGCCTTTCGCCGCTTTTCTGTGCAGGGGTAGGAGGTCGTTAGTAAGTACTTGGAACAAGGAACTCCTCCGCTTGGGGAAACTACCAGGCCACGTACCCAAGAGGACCCTCTGTGCCTGCAGAGCCAGGACCTGTCTGTGCAGCAGCTCCATGTCCAGTGGCAGCCAGCAGGAGGTGGGATCTGAGGGCAGAGGATACACTTCCCTCCAGGACTCAGTCTTTGCTAAGGCGGGGCCACCACCCAAGCAAGGAGGGATTTAGACTCACTGCAGATTCTTCGAGTCAGTACTGCCTCCTCAAAGGCTGAGCAGTTCAGCTGTTCTTCCAGGTCTTCCAGCAGCTGAGGGCGACGGACAGATATGGAGGAGCGTCAGAGCTCCTCCCTGACCAACAGCTCTGTTCCCTCTAACTCCAATGCACCATCCCATGCCCAGCGGCTTTGCATCCCTTCCAGTTTTCTGTGTTCTGACCAGCTCCAGGTGACAGGAAGGGGAGTGGGGTGGGGACACAGAAGCCAGGCAAGGGTGTGGCCATCTGCAAACAGTGCCTTCCAACAACACAACTCTAGGTCCATTTCATGGTTTGGCCTCAGACCCAGGAAACTGACCCTGCGTAAGAGGTAAGGAGTGCTACATACCCGGGGCTTGACCAGCAACTTCCCAGTGACAGAGAACATGCGGGCGAGACCGAGTGGCGTGCACACTGTAAGCACAAGAGCTGGTCAGTCACACGCCAGGCTGTTCCTCCCTCCCCACCCACTGAGGCCTAGGTCCTGACACTCACCCAGAAGTAGCAGGACCCCGAGGAAGGAGATACACGAGTAGAGGTAGGGGAGGTAGTACTCCCAGAAGTCTACAACAATGAAAGGCATGTCAGCTTGATTTGCTCATGTCTGATCTCTAGGTGACAGGGCTCAGGGTCTAGACAAGAGCACGTCCTGAGATGTGCTAACCTACAGTCAGGTAGCACAGGTGGGGATAGCTGGCCCAGGGTTAGAGACAGAGCAGTGGGTACACTAAGGATCCTCATTTATACAAGAAGACAGCTGCCATCTGATGCAGGTGACCAGGGACAAGTGTAGCCAGATCCTCTCCCACGTTAGGCAAGGCAGATATTACAATGAAACTTCTCAATTCTAAGATGGGAGGCCAGGGATGGTGGCATATACCTGTGATCCTAGGAGAACCAGGATGTTGAAGTGGAAAGATTTCATGGACAGCCCGGGATTTACAACTGTTATTTATATATTTTAAAACAGGCCTCACTAGTAGCCCCGTGGCTGGGCTGGAACTCAGAGATCTACCTGCCTTTGCCCCCTGAATGCTGGGATTAAAATTGTGTGCTTCCATGCCTGGCTGATTACCTATCTTTTAGATCACTGTGTGGTTCTCTGTATGTTGGATGTGTGCAGAGTCTATCAGTTTGTGTGTTTCCATGCCTGGCTGATCACTGGCTGATCTTTTAGATCACTGTGCGGTTCTCTGTATGTTGGATGTGCACACAGTCTACCAGTTTGGAACTTTAACCTGTAGAAGAGGTGGCAGGCTTTCCCACTGTTGATTAAATGCACATGGCTCATGGCTAACTGAAGGGCCAATATTTTTTCTTTTTCTTTACAGATGTGTGGACTGCACACATGCCTGGTATAACGGACCCCTGGAGCTGGAGTTACATACAGTTGTGAGCTGCCATGTGAGTGCTGGAAACTGAACCCCGGTCCCCTAAAGAAGGTGCCAGTGCCCTTAACTGCTGAGCCATCTCTCCAGCCCCTTTTCTTTTGTTCTTAAGACAGCATCTTTCTCTATAGTCCTGGACGGCCTCAAACTCACTATACAAATTCATGAACTCATGGCAGTCACCCTGACTTAGTCTCCTGAGCTCAAACTACAAGCTCTAAAGAGTCAGTCTTAGGAGGTATGATGGGGAAGACCAGCAGCCCAGTGGTTAAGACCACTTAAGAGCTAGCTGCTCCTTCAGAGGACCCAGGTTCAGTTCCTGGCACCCACAAGGCAGCTCACAAGCACCTGTAACTCCAGCTCCAGAGGATCCAATGACTTCTTCTGGCCTCCTTAGGCACCACACAGATGTGGTACATAGACAGGGAAAACACACATACACATAAAAGTAAACTCTTTAAAAAAGAGGGAAAAGTTGGAGCTCTGTTTTGGTTTAGATATAAAATGGTCTTTCAAGACTTGAGTGTTTGGCTGGGCAGTGGTGGTGCACGCCTTTAATCCCATCACTTGGGAGGCAGAAGCAGACAGATTTCTTGAGTTCAAGACCAGCCTGGCCTACAAAGTGAGTTCCAAGACAGGCAGGGCTACACAGAGAAACCCTGTCTCATAAAACATTCAAACAAAAACCCAAAACTTGGCTGTTGAAGGTTTGGTCACTCTGCAGCGTGCAGAGTCATGCTTTAGGGAGTAGCTGCAGCCCAGAGCCGTGGCGTGCATAGATTCGTGAGCTGGGCAGCACCTGAGGCCCTGCTTCACCACAGCCCCGAAAGCAGAGCTGCATGAATACAGCCCCAGACCTCTGAAGCTGGGTGAGCCAAGAAAGAGTGACAGACAGTTTAATTCTCACCATACAGGGACTCCCTGCTGGCCTTGTCGTTGTCTACGATGGCTGACGCCACCCACACCATGCCCAGCACAAGCAGCGTGAGGAGGATCAGCATCACCACTGTCTCGTAGACCCGGCCCAGGACACCCTACAGCAGGGAGAAATGAGTAAAGCAGAGGAAGGAAGACACGCCATAGCTATGCCTAGACTTGGGGACAAGGACGCAGAAGGCAGGAGGAGTGCTTCTCTCTTGTCACTTGTAAGCCTCATCCCCAGACACCTTCAGCCTCCTCCTCTGTTGGGAGGACTCGGTCCCTGACATCTGCAGCACTATTGCTCTCTGCTCTCTCACTTCTGGGTCAGCCTGCTCAATGCAAGGATCAGCAGGGAGGCAGAAGGCAGTGGAACAAGCCTGGACATCCTATGCTCTCTCTTACCTTTGGCACAATGGTTTCTGGTAGCAGCTATAACAGTAAGATAGTAACTCTCCTGCTAAGAGATCTCCGTCTCAATTTTAACTCTCAATGGTTGACACTGACTTCTCCTGTCACCACAGCCCCGGACTCCTCGTTCCAGCCCATAACTCTGACTGGAGGCCACAAATCATCTGCTGGTGCCAGCTCCCTAGAAGAGTTCTGGCTCGGGCTGACTAACACATCCTTACCTTTCTGGAGCCAGCAAAGCCTTCAGACTCTGTGAAGAAATATGCAAAGGGCATAAGGAAGACGAGGGACAGATTGGAGAAGAGGAAAACGAGGTTCCAAAGACCTAGAGCCAAAAAGGAAAAGCAGAGCTGGTCACTGGGGGGCCGCTCAATAGGTGGGGGGCATGCCTGCCGAGCGAGCCCGAGGCTGCTGGGTCCCTTAATTACCTGCCCTACTCCCTACCCCCGGCTCTGGTCCAGCCACTTACCATGGATGAGGGAGCCATTGAGCCACTGGATGTAGTAGTTTCGTGGCAACGAGAGCAGCACCTCATTGCTGATGATGGAGAATGGCAAAAGTAGGACGGCACCCAGGGCGACCGCCAGGGTAAAGGTACACAGCTCCAACCTGTGAGGGGCAGAGGGCATGTCAGCCCAGCACTCGCTGTCCCTGCTGCCCCAGAAGCCATTTCTTTCCCAAGGGCACCCAGAGCTTTTAGAACCAATAGTAGCAATGGGAAGGAGTTATCCATCTGGGCTCTGCCCACTGCCATCCCAGACTAGTCCCCACCTACAGGGTAGCCTTGGCACATAGGATGAGCACCTGATTACCTGCAGTGTCACTTCTCTGGGCTATCCCAGGACTGTGACCCTCCCAATATAGCCTACAGAGCTCAGTAGTAATGCTAAGAAAGCAAGAGGCGTGGCTGCTCTCTCTGCTTAGGGATCCACGCTGAGCTTGCCTCTGTGGATAAGAGCTCAGTTGCTCCATATGGTGTGCCCTTTAAGAAGGCATTAGCACAGAGGATAAAGGCCACCTAAAACCCAACCTCATAGGCAATGCCCGTGCCAAGGGCTGCATCAGCTGGAAACGAATTCACAAAAGACACTAGTCTTTTTGCCTGTCAGTGCAGAGAGGGCATCTCCACATTCCTCTGCAGGGGCTGCTACTGACTAGGCAGTGCCTATAATGAGGCCTCTCCTCTAAGAACCAAACGGTCTTTGCCCTCAGGGTTTTTTTGAAGCGGGGCAGGGGATCGAGATGAGGTCTCTCTGATCCATCAGGGGTTTTTAATCTTCACCAAGCCCTGCCCAGTTTCCACCGGCCTGTCTCCCTCTTCCACTCCCCACTCACACTGACAGTTGGGAGGTGAAGCCAAGCTGAAGCCATTTCCTGGTGACTCAGGCCCTAGCTAACATCCTCATCGTGAAGCTCCTAAAAGCTCCTGGCCTAACCAGGGAGACAGGAACAGCAGCTTTTCTAGCATCCCTGGGATGAGGTAAAGTGGAAGATGGCAGAAACAGGGTGGAAGTAGAAACTCTCTCTACTGGATGATGACAACTCCTTCTCTCCTGCCCCCAGGGGACTCTAGATCCCAGCTCCTAAGTCACTGGAGTTGGGCTTGAGGATAGTGACACTCACGCAATCTTGTTAACTGTGGCATCTTCATCATCCACTGCAAGAGACAGACAGAAGGGGAAGTAGCAAGACATCAGAAGGCAGCTCTGGGACCAAATGTATACTGTGTCTCCTGCTCCGTCACTGAAGACCGTGCTCAACAAAAGGCTCTGGTAGAACTTACACTACAAACCTCACAGCCTGTTCTCCACACAAGGTGGCAGTGTATCGATCAGGGTCCTCAACCATTGCACAGAATACAGACCCCAAATCCCCTGCTCCTCACCCTCCTCCCACGGTCGCTATCAGAACAGGTTCCTCTTTATATGGGCTCAGACACAATAAACACACTGCAGTCTGTGAGACTGTTCACACTGGGGGCAGGGGGAGGGAAAAGAAATGCTAGAGGGGGAAGGGGATTCCCAGAGAAAAGTCCCCAAGGGAAGAGTGCTGATGGAGATAGCTTGGCTGGGTGTTTGAGCAGGTCGGGTCACGTCTAGGCTCTGAGACAGTGCTTTCTGTCCCCATCAGAGATCCACAGGACGACAAGCCATAGTCTGGGAACACTTAGGCTCTACACAGAGAAAGACTACCCTCACCAAACCTTGGGAAGCATGGAAATGAACCAATATAAAACACACACCCAAGATTCTCCCTGCAGTCGTCTATTTAATTAAGGTTTGTGGAAGGCTCTCTTCTGGTCCTCCCAGTGATAAAGCGCCAAGTGGACTTCAGGATGCCCACTTTGTAGGAAGAAACAGGATTAGAAAAGCTAAAGGGATGCCAGGTGATAGTGGTGCATGCCTTTAATCACAGAATCTGGGAGGCAGAGGCAGGCCAATGTCTGTGAGCTCAAGGCCAGCCAGGTCTACTCACTGAGTTCCAGGAAGACTTCACTACACAGAGGGGAAAAAAAGGGGGAGAAACTACTTGGACAGGAATGTGGCAGCACACACCATGGAGCCCAGGATTTGGGAGGCAGAGACAGGAGTTCAAGGTCATGCTTAGCTACATAAAGAGTGTGAGGCCAGGCAGGACTATGGGAGATATTGTCTATAAAATAAAACCAAGAAAGAGGTACTTGATCTTGAAAAATCTACAATGAAACATGAGTTTGTTCTCTAACTTAAAAACATATACAAATAAAGTAATTAAGTAACGAGAAGCCCAAAGCTTGGAGACATTCCATCTAGACGTCCCATCTACCGCCCTCGCCCTCTCAGCTCTGTTTGAATAACAGAGCTCAAGAGGCAGACCCTTTCCCAGCATGCACCAGCACACACTCCTCTGAGGCCAGCCCCGTGGCAACTAGGGCTCTGGCTGAGAGTAGGGAAGTCAGAGTACCTGTGGTGAACTCAGCAGGCTTCTTGAAGCGGGTCAGGAAGACATGGCAGAGGATGTAGAGTGTTGCAAACAGAAGTATTGAGATCTGTGGCAAAAAGCAACCTGACATGAGACATTCTACAGCCACGAGCACATTCCACAGCCTCAAGGGCCTTTATAGAAAGCTCCATACATCCACACCTCGTGGAGTTCTCTGCGAACTGCTGACTTCCCTCTAGTTAAGCTACAAGGGAAGGAGGGGAGGGCTCTAAGAAGGACAGTGGTTACCAGGGCGGTGGTGGCGCACGCCTTTAATCCCAGCACTGGGGAGACAGAGGCAGGAGGATTTCTGAGTTCGAGGCCAGCGGTCCACAGAGTGAGTTCCAGGACAGCCAGGGCTACACAGAGAAAGCCTGTCTGTCCACAAGCCTCAAGTACACCTTGACAGGCTAACAGAGAAACTCACAGGAATAATTCACCTGCAAGCACATGTACCCCATACCCTACACGGGTGCAGAGTGAGAGAGACAGAGGAAGGGCCAGGCAGGAGGGAAGACGGCTGCGGCTTCTTGGCACTCGGCCGTCCTGAGAAAGTGCGCTCCAGGCGCCACTTCCTAAGACTCACATCTACAGAGCTGCTCCAGACAAGGGTCCATTTAGCTTAAGAGAAGGCTTTAGTCAGGCCCAGCATTTCCAGAGCTGGTAATCTGTCACTTTAAAAGAAGCCACTCCTGGGGCTGGTGAGATGGCTCAGTGGTTAAGAGCACTGACTGCTCTTCCAGAGGTCCTGAGTTCAAATCCCAGCAACCACATGGTGGCTCACAACCACCATGAGATCTGATGCCCTCTTCTGGTGCATCTGAAGACAGCTACAGTGTACTTATGTATATTAATGAATAAATCTTTTTAAAAAAAGTCACTCCTGAGACCCTACCACAAGTAACTTCCAACTTCAGGGCCATGTATCTTAGGATCTACACATGGCCTTGAGTGGTCAGAACTTGGACAGATAATTAGTACAAGTATTACATCCCTATACTGCTCTAAAGTCTCAGAAACACAAAAGAAAAAAAACGTCACTGCATTTGAGGTAGGCACGGAGATCGACCTCATGCATCTTCTAGTCTCCAAGATAAACTGACCCAAGAGGGAATCTGTACAGTAACAAAGAGGAGGCCAAGAAAGTCCTGCGTCGAGAATGACTTAGGGAGCGCTCATGGGAGGGAGCAGGAGGACTGCAGCTGGCTCTCACAACAGGCGGCTCTGCCCCTCTTGGTCTTGAACTTGCATGATCGCCAAGAAGGCAGAAGAGCTCACAAGGTCAGGCTTGGCGTTCCACCCACTTCCAGTATAGGCTAAGCTCTTTCAGCGCTTGCTCTCTCCCTCTCCCCCTTCAATACAGGGTTTCTCTGTGTATCCCTGGATGTCCTGAAACTTACTCTATAGACCAGGCTGGCCTCGAACTCAGAGATCAGCTTGCCTGTGCCTCCTGAGTGCTGGGATTGAAGTTCTGCACCCCCACCTCCTACCTAGGTTGTTCTCTAGTTTCCAGATGGGAGCCACATGCAGGAAGCACTAGAAACTTTCACCTGCCCTCGGCTGGAGCTAATGTCCTAAGCTAATGGCTTAGGAGGCAGAAACCTAGGTTGAGCAGTTTCTGAGGGCTCATCCCTCCAGGTGGTCAGTCTCTTATAAGGCCTGGATGTACCTCCATGATATATATGTACAATCCCCAATGTGTACGTCTCCCAAGGAACACGTAAGGGATGCTACTGGATTCTTAACCTGGGGCTAGATACTCGTGTGCCCTCGTTGATAAGGGCAGACCTAGGTCTATCCTGTCCCCCTTCACCCTTTCTTCAATCCAAGCATGCCAAGGGGTAGCCTAAAGCTCAGCCTGAGAAAAATGAAGAATGACTCCAGCTGGGCCCTCCCCTTTATTCAGTAATATCTCCTTCGACTCCTCCAAACCCTTCCCTTTTCATTTAGTATGTGCAGAGCTCTCTGGGAGACACAGCAGACAGATTATCATTCAAAGCAGGCCCAAGGAAGATATATTTCCCTAAGTCCCAGGGGCACTTCTACCCTAGAGTAGCACACTGCTGTATGGAAGGTTCAGCTGCAATTCGAGGTTATGCTAAGGAATAAGAAATGCAGGCTAGATGTGTGCAGGATCACTTCGGACCCTGGACTGCTGACACTGCCTCCCTCCCCCCGCCACACACACACACACACACACACACACACACACACGCACACACACGCACACAGGAGAGCTCCCCGAATGGCTGGAAACCCAGTCTTCCAGAGCGTCCAACAAATTATCCGGAAGTCGTGCGGGGTGTGTGTCATTGTATTGGCTTGTGTTTGGCATGCTGCATGCCAGAGGCCCAGGATTCAATCACAGAAGGAATGAAAACAACCAGTATGAAAGGGGAGAGAAGCCAGGCGGGGAAACCTCGGTGTTCCTCCATCTCCACTTCTTACAACCCATCTCGGACAGGATTACTTTCTTCCTTAGTGGGAGGACCCACTCCAGCCCCCACTCTTCCCTCGCCCCTCGCGCCACCACCGCACTCCCCTACTTAACTGCTCAAAGTGACCAGGTCTCCCTTCATTCCAACATCAGCCGGGGTTGCCCTTCATCTACTTTTAAGGGGAACACGCACACCAACTTGCCCCGAAGCAAACCCATCCTTTTCGAGAGGATCAGACGCTCCACACTAGAGGAGCGGCCGCCAGGAACGCCCACGGGGGTGGAGGAGAAGGGGCGGGGGAGGGGCGAGCGGCCGAGGAACCGGAGCCCGGCGGCTTTGTTTACGGCTCAGGGACCCGGGCGACCATCCCGGCCCGGGCTCCCGCGGGGGTCGAGGTGCCCCGGAGCCCAGGCGGCGGGACTTCCCGTCTCCACCGCAGCGCCCCTCCCACCTCGGCCCGGCCCCTTCCCGCCCAGGTCCCGGACTCACGATGCACTCGCGGACCCTGTCGTGGAACAGCTGCTCTCGCACGGATAGCACTTCGTAGTCAGCCGCTTCCATACTCTGCTCAGCATGACTGGGGCGGGGGTGTCTCCGGGCCCGGGGAGGACAAGCGGGGAGGAGGCCGCCGCCGCCGCCCGCTAAGCACCCGGACCCAGCCCAAGAGCCTCTCCTCGCTGCCCGTGACGGAAACTCAAGGTAATCTGGGGCTCAGAGTCTGCCGTCGGGCGCCCCGCCCTTAAAGGGGCAGGCCCCAGCCCGCCTGGTCTTAAAGGGCTCGGGTGCCCGTCGGTTCCCTCCCCTTTAAGGTGGGGTCACTCGCAAGCACGTTTCAACGCAAGTACCCGCCGCCCGGCTACGCGGAAGTGCCAGGCTCGGTGCCCAGTGACGACACAAGGCCTGGGCGGGCTTCTTCAGAAGAGCGGATCTTATTGGCTCTTGGGAGACTGTCGGTCATCGGGAGGGGTGCGCTGATAGGACGTTCTGGGAAAGGAGGCGGGATGTTTTGGGCCTGTGTAAGCTGTTCTAAAACGAAGAGTCGGCGTGATCCGCGGTTGTGATGTGAGAGTTCCAGGATCTATATCCGCCAGGATTTTAGTTTAAACGGAATAAGATTGGGATCGGGCAACCCGTCGAGATGAAGGCACCGTGGGGCTTTCAGAAGGGACGGCTGCTTGTAACCCAGGGACCCATAGCGTTTTCTAGAAGTCAATTTGTTATTGGAGTTCCCCTGCCACTCCAGACAGCTTTCGCTCAATTATTATTATTGTTGTTGTTGTTGTTTTGTTGTTGTTGTTGTTGTTGTTGTTTTGGTTTTTTTCGAGACAGGGTTTATCTGTATAGCCCTGGCTGTCCTGGAACTCACTCTATAGACCAGGCTGGCCTCAAACTCAGAAATCTGCCTGCCTCCAAGTGCTGGGATTAAAGGCATGTGCCACCTCTGCCCGGCTTCGCTCAGTTATTTTTGTGGAAGGCCTAGGGTATTAGAGAACAAATAGTTAAAAAAAACAAACAATGACCAAAAAAAAAAAAAAAAAAGACGATTAGGAGACTTTAAAAAAAGTCATGAAACTTTTTGTTTTGTTGAGACAGGTCTTACTATGCAAATCAGGCTAGCCTGGAATTCTCAGCGACCTCCCTCAGCTTCCTAGTTGATTGCTAAGTGATAGGCATATGCTACAAGGCCCGGTCTATCCTGAAACTGAGGAAATGTCATAGGAAATATTGGTGAGTGGACTGAGTAAAACATTAATTCCCAAACATGAACTACCTTCTAGATGCCGTTCTCTTTATAGCCTTTATCTAATTTTAATGTCATAACAAGAATTGTAGACTAGAAAATAAAGGCTGGCCCGGTCCTCCTAGAGACTTCGAAACCATCTGGGCATTGTGGCACATGTCTTTTATTTCAGCACTAGGAAGACAGAAGCAGGTGGATTCAAAGCCAGTCTGGCCTTTACATAATATTTTCAGCCAACCAGAGTAACATGGTGAGAATTTGTCTCAAAAAAACAAAAAATACATCCTTGTGTAGACATATATACTTACCTAGTTGGCCCTCTGCATTGTTGGGTTCTACATCTATGGATTCAACTAATCTCAAAAACAAAAGGAAAATAAAAGCCATTTGGGAGGGTTAGCTACAGAGATGGCTCAGTTGGTAAAGGACTACCCTGCAGGGAGGAGGAGCTAAGTTCTATTCCTACCACCCACAATTCATTAGTAGTGCTTGCTGGTGAACCCAGTCCTGGGGCTGGGCTGGGAAGGTGCCAACAGGAGGATCCCCAGGGTTTACCGACTAGCCAGCGAACCCTATTCGTGTAGCCCCGAGTCCTAATGAGAGACCAAGTCTAAAAACACATCTGGAATAGAAAGAGAGACCCTGTCTCAAAAAACAACAGCAAAATATATTTGGGGCTGGGAATGTAAACTCAGTGGTAAAGAACTTCACATGAGCAAGACCTTGGCTTTCATTTCCCAACAACATGGGAAAAAAAATCTTGGGAACAAAATCATGTCGGAACTGAACGTGTGCAGATTTTGTGTCCGTGCTCTTATACCCTAAACTGTTTGCATAACACTTACCCTGTATTAAGGGTTATAGCAGTCTAGGACTGACTCTAAATATGTTCGGCAATATGCATACAGTATATGCAAATTCTGTGTTGTTGGCATTTTTTTGTTTTTTGTTTTTAAGACAAGGCCCCTCTACATAGTCCTGGCTTTCTTAGAATTCAATATTTACAGGAGGCTGGCCTCAAATTCACAGAGATCCATCTGCCTTTCCTCCTGATGCTGGGATTAAAGACACATGCCACCATTGTTTTAAGTTTTACACTTACAAGTGTTTGTTTCTCTGTGTGTGTGTGTGTGTGTGTGTGTGTGTGTCGTGAGAGAAAGTTCACGCCAAGGCACATGCATGGCACAACTTTGGGCAGCTAAGTCTCTCCCCCCACACTGTGGATCCCAGCTACTGAACAGAGGTTATCGGGCTTGGCCAGCAAGTACAGGGTTTCTCTGTATAGCTTTGGCTGTCCTGGAACTCACCCTATAGACCAGGCTGGCCTTGAACTCAGAAATTCACCTGCCTCTGCCTCCCAAGTGCCGGGATTAAAGGTGTGCGCCACCACCGCCTGGCCAACAAGTGCTTTAAAAGCCTCTAGAGTCCTCAGATACTTATTTCAACTATGAGAAACATTGTACTTTAATGACAGCATTGAAATGCAAATCAGGTTGGACAGGCCTGTCATTCCAGCACACCGAAGGATGGGAAGCTGAGGCAGAAGGGTGTAGCTTGGCCAGCTCGCCTTAGTGAGTTCCAGTCTAACTGGGACTACCTAACAAGACATTGTCGCAAAAATAAACCAAAAACAGACATCATCTCAAGAAAAGAGTGAAAATAACTAAAAGACTTAGAGTCAAACCAGAGCATTTCATGCCTGTTAACTGGCATGCATAAGATTCAGGTCCAAGATATGGTGTTAGGCGCGGTGAGTAGATAGGCAAGGAAGGCCTGGCTCCTCCCTCATAGAATTTAGAAGCTGTAGGAATGATAAACATTGAGGAGGAGGCCCGGGATGTAGTTCAGTAGGCAGAGTGCTGCCAAGCATACACAAAACCCAAGGTTTGCTCCCCAACAATGCATAAACAAGTCCGGTGGTGTACATCTGTAATCTCAGCACTTGAATACAGAGCTCAAGGTCACCCTTGCCTATACAGCAAGTTCAAGGCCAGCCAGAAATGAAACATTGTGTTAAAAAATTAAAAAGTGCTGGGCAGTGGTGGCGCATGCCTTTAATCCCAGCACTTGGGAGGCAGAGACAGGAGGATTTCTGAGTTCAGGGCCAGCCTGGTCTACAGAGTGAGTTCCAGGATAGCCAGGGTTATACAAAGAAACCCTATCTCAAACAAAACAAAACAAAACAAAACAAATAAAAAGTAGGGCTGGAGAGATGGCTCAATGGTTAGGAGCACTGAATGCTTTTCCAGAAATCCTGAGTTCAGTTCCCAGCAACCACATGGTGGCTCACAACCATCTGTAATGGGATCTGATGCCGCCTTCTGGTGTGTCTGAAGACAATGACAGTGTACCTTTAATCCCAGCATTTGGAAGTCAGAGGCAGGTAGATGGCTGAGTCAGAGTCCAGCCTGGTCTACAGAGTGAGTTCTAGCCCAATTGGGGCTACACAGAGAAACCCTGTCTTGAAAATCCAAAATTTAAAAACATAAATGTGAGCCGGGTGGTGGTGGCACACGCCTTTAATCCCAGCGCTTGGAAGGCAGAGGCAGGCAGATTTCTGAGTTCGAGGCCAGCCTGGTCTACAGAGTGAGTGCCAGGACAGCCAGGGCTACACAGAGAAACACTGTCTCAAAAAACCAAACAAACAAACAACAAAAACAAAAAACAAAAACCCTAAAAACATAAATTTGGGAGAAGGAAAGTGGCTGTGGATGTCAACCTGCGTGGTGTTTACCAGCCACAAGTAGTTGTGGTTTTGTAAGGTTAGATTCACTGGGATAAAGCTTTTATCATTATCAATTGGCCCTTTAATTATTGTATTGGCATCTTGTAAACTGTAATATTATTGATATATAAATCTGATTGCTTAAAAAAAAAAAACATGAAAAAGCACATAAACGAGTCTGCAGCTAAAAAGGCCACTCAGTGGGGGGCTGGAAAACGGCTCAGTGGTTCAAAGTGCTTACAGCTTCTTCAGGAGGACAGAAGCCGGGCTCCAGAGCCCAGAGCAGGTGCCACTCCAATTCTAGGGAAATCTAGTAGTCCTGGCCCCTTGGGGCATTCCCTCCCACAAACCAACACCTCATGGTGGTTTGAATGAAAATGAGCATTGGCTCATTCTATTTGAACACTTGGTATCGGAGTGGTGGGGATAGACCTTTTGGGAAAGACTGGGAGCTCCAGCTGTCGGAAGAGGCTGCTTACTGGAAGTGGCCGTAAGATTTCAAAAGCCCATGCCTTTCCCTCCCTCTCTCTGCTTCCTGCTTGTGGGTCAGATGGAAATCCTCAGCCACTGCTCCAGAGCCATGCCTGCCTTCCTGACCCATGTTCCTGACCACGATGGTCATGGACTCACCCTCTGAACTCTGAAGAGCCCCCAAGAACTTCTTTTTCTATAAGTTGCTTTGGTCATCGTGACTCATCACCGAGATGTAAATTGGTACCAGGAAGTGAGTCCTCACTGTGACAGGCCTGACAGTGCTGATTTTGGGGGACCGCGGAAGACTTTGGGACCTTGCAGTAGAAAATTTAATGAGTGCTGCAATTGGGGTTTAACAGACAATAGTACTGAGAGCAATGTGGACTATGGAGGCCCGGCTCCAAAGGATCCAGAAGGAACAATTTAACACCTGGGCTAGAGACCTCATATTGACCTTGCCGTTTAGTCATTAGTTATTAGTGATCTCTCTTCTCCAGCTCTACCCTGAAAGAGAACACATGAGGCAAAAAGAAACACACAAGGCACAGATGAGCCGGGCGGTAGTGGCGCATGCCTTTAATCCCAGCACTTGGGTGGCAGAGGCAGGCAGACTTCTGAGTTCAAGGCCAGCCTGGTCTACAGAGTGAGTTCCAGGACAGCCAGGGCTACACAGAGAAACCCTGTCTCGAAGAAGAAAAAAAAAAAGACACAGATGAGCGACGAGGTGACAAAGAGCATCAGGAAATGTAGGGTTGGAGCCAAAGCTTGTGAGGAAGGACAAAGGAGAGACCTGCTGCAGAATACGGCAAAGAGACTGGTGTCCCCAGACCAAGACCCCCATGCAGCTAATTCTGCAACAAAGGAGAGCAACTAATCAAATCTCATGGAAATATAATTGAAGGAAGGGGCCAGGTTCCAAACAGCCAGCCTAACTTGGCAACGATCAGCCACATAGTTTCTTTCTTCCCTCCCCTTTCTTCCCCTCCCACTCTCCTCATTTTTTTTAAGACAAGGTTTCTGTGTAGCTCTGGCTGCTCTGAAAATCACTCTGTAGACCAGGCTGTCCTCAAACTCAGAAATCTGCCTGCCTCTGCACTGCCCGCCACCACCACCACCACTGCCACCACCACCGCCACTGCCGCCACCACCGCCATGGCCACCACCAGGCAGATGCTTCTTTCTTTAGAATCTTGAAGGACACAGCAGTAAAGGGGTTGTGGCACCTTCCTTCATGAACGAGAGCCACTGTGGCCAGGTGCGGGACAGGGAGTCCCCACATGGAGGTCAGAATAGGCCATCTCACAAAGCAGCAAAAGTTAAGCCTGGATAGATAAAATTGGGGACCCCAGAATGTTAGAGGTGCCAGCGCTGTGGGATCGCTGCCAAGGAGCGCTTCAGACAGAGAGTGGAGCCAGGCCAAGGGAGAAAAATGTGGTGTAATCAGCAAAGCGGGAAGAGTGGAGCCACGGGAGTCCTTGGACTTAAGACACAGACTTACAGGAGGTGGAGTTTGCCCTGCTGGGCTTCTGCCTTGCTTTGGCCCAGTGTTTCCTCACTATGTCCCATGACTCTCCTTTGGATTGAAAATGTATACTCTTTTCCATTATATGTTAGAAGTATGCATTTTGCTTCTGTATTTTACTTACAGGAGGTTATAATTAAGAGATTGCTGTGAGTTTCAGAAGAGACTGTAGACTTTTAAACTATGTTGAAACTGTCAATGACTACGGGGCCTTTTTTTGTTGTTGTTTTTCCAAAACAGGGTTTCTCTGTCTGTCCTGGAACTCACTCTGTAGACCAGGCTGACCTTGAACTCAGAAATCTACCTGCCTCTGCCTCCCAAGTGCTGGGATTAAAGACATGTGCCACCACCACCCAACACCACCCAACACCGCCCACCACCGCCCAGCTCCATGTGGACTTTTGAGGTTGGACTGGGCTACAGATCGTTCTTGTGATTTTTTGGGGGGAGGGTATTTTGACATTTTGCACTTCACAGTTAGTGAAACTGATTGGGAAGGACTAGGAGGCATGTGGCCTTGTTGGAGCAAGTATGTCACTGGGGTGGGCTTTGAGCCAGTTATCTCTCTGGCTCCAGCTTGTAGATCAGATGTAAGCTCTCAGCTGCTGCTCCAGCACCCATGACTGCCTGCTGCCATGCTCCCCACCATGATGGTCATGGACTTTAACCTCTGGAACTGTGAACCCCAAATTAAATGCTTGCTTTTATAAGTTGTCTTGGTCACGTTTTTGTTTGTTTTGTTTTTAAATTAAGATTTATTTATTTATTTTATGTATATGAGCACACACTGTAGCTGTATAGATAGTTGTGAGCCTTCATCTGGCTGTTGGGAATTGAATTTAGGACCTCTGCTTGTTCCAGTCAACCCCGCCTGCTTGCTCGGACCAGCTCGCTCACTCTGGCCCAAAGATTGATTTATTATTATAAATAAGTACACTGTAGCTGTCTTCAGACACCCTAGAAGAGGGCGTCAGATCTCATTACCAATGGTTATGAGCCACCATGTGGTTGCTCAGATTTGAACTCAGGACCTTTGGGAAAGCAGTTGGTGGTCTTACCCGCTGAGCCATCTCACCAGACCGATTGTTTTGTTTTTATGTCACAGCAATAAAACAGTAACTGAGACATTCATACACATAATTTAAATATTAAAAATAAAGTTTTTAAAAATAAAGTAAGTCAGGTGTGGTGGCACATGCTTTTAATCCCAGTACTCTTGAGACAAGACAAATCACTGTGAGTATGAAGCCAGCCTGGACTACAGAGGACATCCAGGGAGAGAGAGAGAGACTCTGTCTCAATTAATTGGTTAATTAGTTAGTTTTAAAGACAGAGGGCTGCAGAGGTGTCAGAGCTGTAGAGCATGCACTGCCTAAGAGCATGCAAAAGGGCCTGAGCTGCCGGCGGTGGTGGCACACGGCTTTAATCCCAGCACTTGGGAGGCAGAGGC
>JADRCD010233979.1:0-34437 GCA_019843815.1 Montemys delectorum | reverse complement strand
AACAACAATAATAAAGTATATAAAACTAAACCCAAAAGATATTGAGGTTGAGGTATGTACAAGAGAAAGTGACTAAGATAGGTTTCACAAAAATTAAAATTGTACCTGTATATTTCATCATGTTAGAGAGATACACACAGAAAACCTGAAGATAATATTTCACAGGGAGAATAATAGATTTAAACATAGAAAATATACCTGTGTATCTGATTTTGAGGCCAGTCTGGACTACAGAGTGAGTTCTAAGACATACAAGGCTACACAGAGAAATGCTAGAAGGGGTGGCAGGGGCAAACAACCAACACCAAGAAAACAAAGCAAAGAAACAAACCAAATCAAACCAAAACTGAAACCAACCAACAACAATAAAAACTTGGGTCCCTAACTGAAAGAGATGTGATTATTAAGGTACTATGATTATAATTGTGATGGGCCTGTTAGGAAACAAGTTCTCATCACACTTTCCTCGTTTCATTAGACTATAGATTTACAAGACTGGAGATATCTAGTATTTTTCTATATTTTATATTTTATTTTATTGGTTATTTTATTTATTTACATTTCAAATGTTATTTTCTCTTCCTAGTTTCTCCTTCACAAACTCCCTAACCCCCCCAGCACCCTAGCATTCCCCCTACACCACTGTCGCAGGGATATCGAGCCTCCACAGGACAAAGGGATTCCCTTCCCAGTGATGCCAGAAAAGGCCATTCTCTGCAAATCCCTTCAGCTCCTTCAATCCTTCCCCCAACTCCTCCATCTGGCTCCCTAAGCTCAGTCCAATGGTTGGCTGCCTGCATCCATATCTGTATTGGTCAGGTTCTGGAACAGCCTCTCACAGGACAGCTATACCAGGCTCCTGTGAACAAGAGCTTCTTGGCATCAACAATAGTGTCTAAGTTTGATGTCTGCAGATGGGATGGATCCCAATCCTACAACAACCAGGGAAATCTTGACTTCAGGAGCTCAGACACACCCAAGATCACAGGATCTCGGGATCACAGAGCTGACCCAAGGCTCAGGCTCCCCACCTACTCCTACAACACCCAGAAGAAGCTTGACTCACAGGAGCTCTGACACACTCACGATCTCAGGATCACAGGATCCCAGAATCACAGGATCACAGAGATAGCTGGACTCTCAGAAGTTCTGACAAAACCAGGCTTACAGGAGGGCAGCCTCCAATCAGAGACAGTAATGCCAGTTAACACTAGAGATGACCAGATAGCGAGAGGAAAGCACAAGAATGTAACCAACAGAAATCAATGCTACTTGGCAACATCAGAAACCAATTCTGCCACCACACCAAGCCCTGGATACCCCAACACATCTATAAAGCAAGATTTAGATCTAAAATCCCATCTCATGAATATGATAGAAGACTTTAAGGAGGACATAAATAACGCCCTTAAAGAAATACAGGAGAACACAGGTAAACAAGTAGAAGCTATTAAAGAGGAAACACATAAATCCCTTAAAGAAATATAGGAGAACACAATCAAACAGGTGAAGGAATTGAACAAAACCATCCAGGATCTAAAAATGGAAATAGAAACACTAAAGAAAACACAAAGGGAGACAATCTTGGAGATGGAAAACCTAGGAAAGAGATCAGCCATAAGGATCTTGCTGCTGTCTTCTAGTGCTGGGATTTTAGGTGCATTCTGTTGCAGACAGCTTGGTGTGTACTCGCATGCTTGCTCGTGTGCTTCTGTGTGTGAGAGTGTGTGTGTGTGTGTGTGTGTGTGTGTGTGTGTGTGTTATGTTTGTGTGTGTATATGTAAAAGACAGAGAGAAAGAGAGAGAGAGAGAGCGAGAGAGAGAGAGAGCGAGAGAGAGAGAGGAGAAAATGTCTGTGGGGGTCAGAACACAGTCTCCAGTATATCCAGTATAAAGGTATTGATCTTTACTTTCCAAATTGATTATATAAGCTTCTTCAAATGCTCATGGAGGTTTCTATGATTCTGAGACCCCCATCTCTCTGTGTCTGTCTCTGTGTCTGTGTCGGTCTCTCTGTCTCTCTTTCTCTGTCTGTCTCTGTCTCTGTCTCTGCCTCTCTCTCTCTCTCTCTCTCTGCCTCTCTCTCTCTCTCTCTCTCTCTCTGTGTGTGTGTGTGTGTGCATGTGTGTATGTGTGTGTGTTTTCTGCCTGATTAGGTTGCATCTGATATTTCAGTACACTCAGATTTTCACATGGGTGCTAGAAGTCAATAGTCAAGTCATCATGCTTTTTTTTTTTTTAACACTTTTTGAAATGTTCTAATTTTTCTGCCCCAAAGTTAAATTTACAGTAAACTAGACCCACTAAACATACTTTTATAGTCAATAGCAAAATGAATTAGGATAACAAGTGAGACTTCAAGTTTGGTTACTGACAAGTTATAAACTCTTACACATAGCATAAAAGCAGAAAAATCTACTAACTTGGAATTTTACTTAGAAAGATAATTGTTGACTACTATTTTATAAGGTTCACACATTTCTTTACAACTAGGAAAGATATAAGCAAGTACAAAGCAAGTAAGTTTGTCATCTTAGGAAAGCACACTCAAAAAAGATTTAAAGAGAAAGAGATATATAGAGGAGAGAGAGAGAGAGAGAGAGAGAGAGAGAGAGAGAGAGAGAGAGAGAGAGAATATTAAACCAAGAAAGTATCTATAAGTGATAGATGCAAGAAGAAAGTATGATAAGGTGAGAAATTTAAGATATTCTTATAGATTAGTAATATGGTTGGCCTCCCCACAACAGAGGTAGAATCTTACATACTTGATCTTATCACAGAGGGAAAAGTAACATGCTAATCCAGTAGGAAGGTTTCTATGAACCTGCACATCAGAAAAATCATAGTACCTACAACAGCATGGATCAAGCACATACAGAGGAGGCACTAAGACCAGACTAGTCTTGACTCAGTTGCAGTCTCATGATCAGATGGAGAAATTTGAATTTTAGTACTGGTAATTACAGAAAACTTTGGCAGAGATTTTTGGAATTATATGAATTGAGTATTTTTAAATGTGTAAAAAGTATAAAATGCATTATGAACTATAAGAAAGAGGAATGAGAAAATCTGAATTATTGCAGAAAATCATGGTTTTTATTAAAGAGTATAGAAGAATTGATGACATTTGAGTGGTCTAGATAGTAGGAGATAAATAAAAGAAGAACAAAGTCCTTGATTTTTGCTCATCCAAAAATAGCCTTGCTATTTTTAAGAAAGGACATTTTGAAGATAGAGTGACTAAATCATGTATTATCTATAAATTTATTATGATATAATAAGAAACATTGTGGTACTGGACAATGAAATAATTCAGTGTAGCAGAGAAGATGTTCATAGACAAGGCAGTATAGATTACCGCACAGTTCAGAACACACACAAAGGAGAACATTAACTACGGGAAGAGGGCTAGAGACAGTTCTAAACTTCCAGAATGTTCTCATTCAGCACTTAAAGATGAGTGGAAGCTTTGCTATTGCAGAGGAAGCATTTTCCAGATGCTCCTGAAAACAACGAGAAATAGAGGCAAAAATAGATTTGCTGAACAGCAAGTAACTGTGCCACAATTAGCCATGCTTTCTAAATAACAGCCTGCTTCTGAGTATCACCTGCAGTAATTTTTCTTCTTTCTAAGGTCCTGCTTGTAAAATGGGTCAAAGGGAAAGGTTACTGCCACCAGGCCTGATAACCTGGGTTCCATCCCTGAATTTTACTTGCTAGAAATAGAGTTCCAACTTCCCCCCAAGATATCCTCTGTCTAATTTATGCACATCATGAGATGCATGCCCCTACACATAATGCCTTAGTCAATGTTCTATTTCTATGTTGAGACATCATAACCATGACAACTCTTATTAGTTGTGGCTGGGTTACAGTTTCAGATTCAGTCCATTATCAGTATGATAGGAAGCATGGTGGCACACAGGCAGACATGATGCTGGAGAACGAACTGAGAGTTCTAGATCTGGATCTCATAAAGCAGCAGGAGGACAGAGAGAGACCCGAGGCCTGGCTTGGGTTCCTGAAATCTCAAAACCCAGCCCCAGTGACACACTTCCTCCAACATGACCACACATCCTAGGGCCACTATCTCGTGATCAAGAATTCAAATCTATAAGGCCATGAGGGCCATTCTTATTTAAATTACTATGTGTAAGGAAATAGTAAAACTTTAGATTAACCACTTCATGTTCTAAGCTTTCTCAAATTACTAGGTCAAAACATTTATTACTCATTATTACATTGAAAGTAAGGTAGACCCTGCTGTTTCTCAGCCGATGTTGTCTGTTCTCACATACACATCCAATTCCATATATCCAGGCCTTATTATTTTTACAATAATGTAAATTGGGACACAATAATGGAAAATTTTTCTGTAATTCAAGTAAAAATAATAAAAAAGTAAAATGCAATAACTGCAAATTCATCATTTTATTCTGCTCCATCAATTTTCTTACATGGCTTAAAAATACCTTATTTTTGGTAGTTTTAATAAACTGAAAGAAATGAAAATATTTGTGTGTTTGAGAGAGAGGGGCGAAAGAGGTAGACACATGCACAGAGAGAGAAAGACAGAGAGACAGAGAAGCTGGGCCCCAATTTTCCCACATGCATAAGTGCAAACACCAGTACATAGATACCAAGAGTCATCAAGGAGGAACTAAAAGCTAGCAGGTGATCGTCCTGAGATGGTTCTGCCATGGTCTGTTAAAGTTGATAATGTATTTGCTACTTTAGGCAAGGCCAAGGAGATTTCATCTGAGGAATGTTTCCTGCTCTTAACATGCTTTCTTGTTAGTACTAAATATACATAACAATCTCCAGGCATTAGTCCACCCTCTTAAGCAGATTTCTACAGAACTATGAAGATGTACTATCTTGTAGTGATACTATATAGGCAGATAGATGATTTTTGAATTATCAATAATGATTCTATAAGAATTTCTAAAATTATATTAGCAATTATTAAGCTCCTTTGTAATAGGACTGCTATTAAGTTCTCTCTGATAATCAAAAGTTCAATGAGAACTCTGCAAGTCTTCAAGTGTCGTGAGTTAATTGCTTCTGAGATAGCAAGAAGGCATCTACAATTTAGATCACATTCCAAACTGATGTAAAACAATTAAGCAAAGGTCATAAAAAGGGAAATAATGATTTATTACTGGTATGAAGACAGAAGATAAAATATGACTGAGTTTATTTATATGAAAGTTTGTTAATACTAAAATCACAAAATTATGGTTTTTCACTTTCTCTCAACTTGTAGAGCTAGTGACAGATGATGAATGTTTAGCCAGATAGTTATTCCTAATGGATATGCATGTAAACTTGCTCTATTATGAACTTCTTACATGATTTATGATTTGAATTTATGTGTAGATTTGTGGTCAACTTTTAACCATGTGATCATGTATTCTGAAAGATGTATAAATGCTGAGGACAAAAAGATAAAACTGAATTCAAGAAGAACTCAGTAGTACAGTCATGGCATCAGAAGTAAGAACACTGGGAACAAGGAATTTGTTACATAGGAGCAGGAGGAGAGAGCAAGGATAGATTAGGATAACAGAGCAGAGAACTTTTTAGAGAGCAAGAGGGCCTTTTTAGACAAAACCAAAGAAGCATATTTTAGAGAGAAAAATCTTTTAGAAGAAAAAAAAAATTTTTTTTTTTTGGTTTTGGTTTTTTGAGACAGGGTTTCTCTGTATAGCCCTGACTGTCCTGGAACTCACAGTGTAGACTAGGCTGGCCTCGAACTCAGAAATCCATCTGCCTCTGCCTCCCAAGTGCTGGGATTAAAGGCATATGACACCACCACCTGGCTTAGAAGAACTTTCTTACAAAACTTTCATAGGAAACTTTTTAGAGAACCTTTTAGAAAGAATTTAGTAATAAAGATTAAAATCAGTTTTCAAAGTATCCCTCTTCCTGTGACTTCAGCTAGCAAACTGGAAGTTAGATCTGTGTAGTTCCTGCATAAATAGAACAAAGGCTACTTTACCCAATCCCCTGTTGTTTTATGATGAGGTGCTAAACACTAGAAACTGCAGTTTCTTGGCTTAGAGGAACTCAGGCAGGTCAGCTACAGCAGCAAAGTGACTGAGACTTAAAATAGCTAATTTTTTTTATTATTAAACAGCAACCCTAACTATCTCTCAAGACCATATCTTGCCCCCAACAAAGCTCTTTCTCCTGAGCTACCTCAAGAGAGAACCGAGAAGAAAGAAGACTTGCTGGCCCCAGGCACACTTATGCTTGTGCTTCAATATTCTAATAATAAAAAGTATAGGAAACTTTAACATTTATATTTATCTATACATGCTTAAGTGTACATGGGAAGCCCTGATTAGGATACACTGCTGAATATATATCTAATGATTGAGTGGATAAACCAATGTATGAGTGTACTCAAGTGTCTATGTCCTGAAAACAGACCATGAGTTTATGGTAGTCTAAAGAATATGCAAAAGAATGATACCCCATGAGACAAATAGCTATTTCTATAATAGAGATCCACCAGTTATTGCACTCATATTGCATATCTTGGGCCTCAAATTTTTATATATCAAACAAAGTGAATCTTATGGTACATGAAATAAGTAAATATGTATTCCAAGCAGCCAGCATCAGACCCTTCATGCTATATGTTTCTTATTCCAATATGTTTTCTTTATTAGTATTATGTTATGTGCTTTCTTTTTAAAAATACTTTACAAGATACAGAAATATAACCTGGATAATAGTTAATAGGTGTTTTAATATTGTGTTAAATGTTGAAACTCTAAGCCCAATTACAAAAGAAGCCCCTTTTGTATTCATAAACTGGATCATATTTCATTCACAACGATTACCTGTTGAATTATAAAATGTGTCCATCTAGAATAATGTATACCCAGATGTATGTATATATACATACTGTATATGTATATACATGTATATACATACCCATACATACACATGTACACACACACACACATATATACATATACATACATACACACATACACACACATACACACACACACACACACACACACACACACACACACACAATGCTTTATAAAGGTCAATCATATAAGTCCTTCAAGACCTTCACATTTATTAAAGTAAAACCTGTAGAGGTGTGACATAGTGAATAATTTTAAGCATCATAAAATATAGCATTCCAAGAAATCTGACATAACAAAGTCAGAATGAGAGTCCTGATTTTATTTGATTCCAATCTTGTCAGAAAAATAAACTAATATCTTATTAAAAATTTCTTAAAAATTGAAGGGTTTGCAGCCCCTTAGGCTGAACAACAATATGAACTAACTAGTACCCTCAGAGCTCCCAGGGACTAAAACTCCAACCAAAGAGTACACATGGGAGGACTCATGGCTCCAGCAGCATGTGGATAGCAGAGGATGGCCAAGTTGGTCATCAGTGGGAGGAGAGGCCCTTGGCCCTGTGAAGGTTCTATGCCCCAGTGTAGGGGAATGTCAGGGCCAGTAAGCAGGAGAGGGTGGGGTGGTGAGCAGGAGGAGTGCAGAGGAAACAGGGGATTGTTTTATTTTATTTTATTTTATCTTATTTTTTTCTTTTTTCTTTTGGAGGTGAACCTGGGAAAGGAAATATTGTAAATAAAGAAAACATTTAATAAAAAAATTATATATAAAATCTCTCCAAGTTAACTACGTTATAAACGATGCCATCTATGTCTTACTTTATTAATGATGAAACATAGTAATTAGGCTAATATTACAAATTGCAGAGGAATGAGAAAGAGAAAATCTCTGATTACAAATTATCTAAGCATTCTTTCCTTATATTTCATCAAGGTAAGGTTTGCTAGAGCACAGGTGATAAGTGGGCAAGAGAAGGTTTCTCAGTGGGTAAAGCAGGCAGAACTAGCATGAAGACCTGCATCCAAGTCCCCATAACCTACTTAAAATGGTCACCTTCAACCCCACTGTCGTGGAGCAGAAATAGAAGGATCACTGGACTTGCTAGTTATCATTCCTACCTTCAGGATCATTAAGAGGTCTTTTCTCAAGAGTATAATGTAAAAATATTAAATAAGGGCACATGTTGGCCACTATACATGTGCACATAAATCTCACCTACGCATATGCACACAAACACACTTGTGCGGGCACATATACCCATCCACCGCCGCCACCACCACCCACACACACATATACAAGCATGAGGGAAAGATGGAGGGAGAGGAAGAGAGAGAGAAAAAATATGTGAGAATAATGCATCACTTGTCCACTTTAAGCAGACCTTAGTTACTTCTTGTAACAAACGTGTTTTACAACCCAGGCTGTTACCAAGACTATAGGTTGCTCTCCACAAACTCCCAGCAAGGCCCTATTGCTGAAGACAACATCTATAATAACATATTGACGACGGAGAAGTCCACTTTGTGCATCCGTAGACCCTTCACCCCTATATTCTAATGCTTTTGGCACAGGAAGGTACGTGCATGCTACCTAAAGAGAAATATATGTGAACAGGAACCCAGATACAGTCCCTTGGATCAGCAGTGGTGTCCTGCCTGCAAGTTATGCTAGGCCAATGGTGGTCTAAAACTTGTGGGAATAGCCAAGTTTGGTTTGACTTTAAGTCCCTCTACGAGGTGGAACTCATGCCTGACACTATTTTGGTGACCAAGAATCTGAAACTAATAAGACAGAGACCCAAGGTAAAACCAAATACTACTATCCTAAACATAAATGCAAGTAATAAAGTATCAGTACAATGTTTTCTTTTTTTAATTTTCTTTTCTAAAAAGATTTATTTATTTATTTATTTATTTATTTATTTATTTTCTGTATATGAGTACACTGTAGCTGTACAGATGGTTGTGAGCCTTCATGTGGTTGTTGGGTATTGAATTTAGGATTTCTGCTCACTGTGGTCAACCCTGCTTGATCCAGCCGGCCCTGCTCGCTCTGTCACTTCTGTCAACTCTGTTCGCTCAGTCCCCAGCTTGCTCTGGGCCAAAGATTTATTTATTATATGTACGCTGAAGCTGTCTTCAGACACACCAGAAAAGGACATCAAATCTCATTTTGGATGGTTGTGAGCCACCATGTGGTTGCTGGGATTTGAACTTACATCCTTCTGAAGAGCAGTCAGTGCTCTTATCCCCTGAGCCGTCTCACCAGCCCAATTTTCTTTTTTTTAATTGAAATTTTTCCTTTATTTACATTTCAAATGCTATCCCCTTTCCCAGTCCTGTGCCCCACCAAACCTCTTATTCCATCCCCTCCCCCTCTGCTTCTATGAGGGTGTTTCCCCTACTACCCACTCAAGCCCACCTCCCTGCCCTAGCATTCCCCTACACTGGGGCATGAGCTTTCCCAGGATCAAAGGCCTCCCCTCCCGTTGATGTCTGACAAGATCATCCACTGCTACACATGTGATTGGAGCCATGGGCCCCTCCATGTGTACTCTTTGGTTGGTGGTTTAGTCCCTGGGAACTCTGGGGTATCTGGTTGGTTGATATTGTTGTTCTTCCTATGAGTTCCAAACACCTTCAACTCCTTCAGTCTTTTCTATAGCTTTCCATTGGGGACCTCGTGCTCGGTCCAGTGGTTGGCTGTGAGTATCTGCCTCTGTATTTGTCAGGCACTGGCAGAGCCTGTCAGGAGACAGCTGTATCAGGCTTCTGTTAGCAAGCACTTCTTGGCATCCACAATAATGTTGCGGTTTGGTGACTGGGAATGGGGCAGTCACTGGATGGCCTTTCCTACAGTCACATGCTCCACTGTATAGGTCTATAGGATACGAGGTCCTTCGTGTCTATATTACAGCTTCCAATTTGGTGTTTTTATGGGATTTCTGAGTGTGCAAATGAGCGAGTCTGGTTTTTTGTTTTGTTTTTTGTTTTGTTTTGTGCCTTCTCCTTGTCTCCTTTTCTTCTGTGTCTGTCTTCTTCAGCTTTGATGTGTTAGCTTTATTTTATTTTATCAGCTCCTTAGAAACCTGACTGTTTTCTAATCAAACACAGAAAGGGAGTAAATCTGGGTGAGAGTAGAGATTAGAAGGAAATGGAATGAGTAGAAAGAAGGCAAACTAATCAGGATGTATTATATGGGAAAAATTATTTTCAATAAAAAGGAAAAAATGTACTTTATAAGGAATTTCACATGTCATTTAACAACCTAACATAGCCCCAATGGGACACTGGTTATTTACACTAGTGATTATTTTGCTTCTGCCCACACATATCCATGTAACCTTGATACTTAAAGATTTTTTTTCCTTGTGGCACATTTTACAAAATATTTCTTTGAAGAACATATCTATGAGAAAAGTGTTCTGCAATTCCACAAACTTAGTGTTTCTCCTGACTTTACTTTTTTTTTTTTTTTTTTTTTTAGTTTCTGTGTCACATTTTTTTGTCCCTCCCTCGGATGATATTGAAATATTCCAAATACATTTCCGTATGGAAGACCCAGATAAAGAGTCCTCTGACATGGAAGCTAATGAGTTATACAGCCTCACAGAAACTGTCTTCTCTTTAGAAAATGAGAGTCAAGATGAGATTTTTTTTGGGTCACTCAGAAATAGCTTGGAAACATAAGTAGGGTATCACATTGAGTGAGTGACAGGTTGGGAATATCTCCTCTCCTAAAAAGCAGATGTCCCCATCCTAGCATCATAAGGATTCATTCACACTGCAAAGTCCAGCTACTGAGTTTACTGAACAAGTTCACCTCTCACACCTTGTGGAACCAAATATCCTGTTTTTTATAAAAACTTTTTTTTCTTGAAAGCAAATGTGCTATTAACAATATAGAAAACCCACAAAATGTTATAATATGTAAATCTTACTATAGGAAGACCCCATAATGCATAATGAGCATGGCAGATAGGTTTCCTGTCAATATTATGATTGATGAAACAAATAGTTTTATACTAGGTATCCTGGCATAAAATAATCATGCATCCTATGAAGGATAATGGAAATAGATGACTACCTTTCAGTAATCGACTTCATGTCGACAATGAAGAAGAGCTACTTGTTTAGACAGAAACACCTTCAGCCTCAGAGAAAACAAAAGGCCTGAGTGTGTTCAAACAGCTAAGATACATGTTTTAATGTAATGGTGATAGTAACAGTTGGTATATTCACTTACTGTTTATAGTTTTAATTGATTCCAGGTTAGGAGGAATTTAATTATCTTATTTTTCAACACTCAAAATTTGAAATAAGCCAGGCGGTGGTGGCACATGTCTTTAATCCCAACACTTGGGAGGCAGAGACAGGTGGATTTCTGAGTTTGAGGCCAGCCTGGTCTACAGAGTGAGTTCCAGGACAGCCAGGACTACACAGAGAAACCCTGTCTCGAAAAAAACCAAAAAAAAAATTTGAAATGAAACTTATGAGGAATACATTGGTGAATTATGATTCTGATTCAATTAATAGGAAAATATTTTATATGAATTTTAAATGTATTTAGATTTAAATGTAGTTGTAACTTATTTTTTAATCATAATTTTTATAATGATACCATTTAATTTCTCAATAAAGTAGGGGCATGCATTTCTTTATGTTGGTTTACAGTTATGTACAAGCATTTTTATATTTCATCACAGTCAAACATTTACATTTTTGTTAAAGTCATGGAACTTTAAGAGATTCCACATAGTGTTTCTTTTTTAAAAAGATTTATTTATTATTGTAAATAAGTACACTGTAGCTGTCTTCAGACATACCAGACGAGGGTGTACGATCTCATTACAGATGGTTGTGAGCAACCATGTGGTTGCTGGGATTTGAACTCAGGACCTTTGGAAGAGCAGTAAGTGCTCTTACCCACTGGGCCATCTTACCAGCCCCCACATAGTGTTTCTATTATTGAGATTGCTTCATAATATCCATAACTCATTAAATTTTGCTCACAGCACTCACAAAAACATGATTTTTAAAATTTCCATAGTGGATGTGCTATAAATAGTGGTTGTATATACAAAGAAATAGAGAAATAGAGAAAATTAAAATCTGAGTAAATTATTAGATTAAAATGTCTAGCTTTCTTTTCACAAAAATAGGTTAAGGTGTTATGCAACATGATTAACAGAAATAAAACAAAGAATTGGAATTTCTAGTTTTATTTCAACTTAGTAACTAAAAACTCAATTAATTATAGTTTTATAGAATAGAAATTGAGCAGCACAGAACTAGAAGATGTGTACAGAATCTCACATCATGTCATTGCATTGCTACAAAATCTTAATCCCATTTAAACCCCATTTTCAAATAAGGTGAGTCACAGGAAATTGGAATTGAGGTTTGAGCTCATGTGTTTATAGGATACTCTGTTTGAAAGGAGAGTGTTCACATTTGGGTTTCTTCTCACTAACAAAGTGTAAGCTATAGTTACATGTGAAAATGAATGATGAATATTTTTATTTGTGAAAGTCTGCAACATTTACACAAGCAATTTCAGTCACCCCATGTTCTTCTTAAATATAATAGCTTCACTAAATATACTAAAAGCATGATTGATGAATATTTCATTTTTCATGAGATAACCACATGAATACATATTTTAGGAAGGAAATCAAAATACAACGTAGATCATGTGAAGGGAAACAAAGGAACACATGAGGTTATGGTGGCCCACTTGGCTTTTCATGTGCTACAGGCTAGTCATGAATGTTGCCATTTGGAATAGGGAAGAGACTAAGACAAAATCAATTTCATAGTAGGCAGAAGAATCAGAGAGGGGAAGACAAGAGCAGTCAATCCTAGGCAACACAAAGATGTTTGGTGGTTGAAGTGGGTCAAAGATGGAATTTTTTTTCTTTTTCCTTTTTCTTTTTTTGCGTAACTAGACAGTAACCCTTCAGCAACCATCCGCTCCCTCTCAGCGGTGACATATGTAGTGGGAATTAGCTCAGAAACTGAGTTTGGGGGTGGGAACGGTTAGCACATCCCACATTTGTAATTGCAAGAGCTCATCTGCTTGATTCAGCTCAGAAATAAACTCACTTCCCACCAGAAACTTTTTTCCTAAGCCTCAAGTTCACAGCTATGTATTTCTTACATCTTTTTCAATTTATTGATGGGTTAAAAACATATTCCAGCTCAGATGGAGACCCAGTATTTGACAGTTAAACACAATGGCTAAGCCAGTTAATACAAGATGAGGCTATCTGTCAACTATCCAGGTCACTGACTTAGAAAAAGATATGTAAGTGTACTGAAGAGCTTAGAGTATGAAAAAAATGTGGCCATTTGGACACTCTGGACTTGACTGTAATTACTGGACCAATCTCCTCATTTGTTCCTGACACACTGGCAACAAGGCTGTCTGTGGAATTGCTGCCTTGGAGGCAAAGACATCCCATTGTGCCGTCACCAGCTGCAACCTCTCTATGTTTCCTAAGAATCAACTTCTGACACACAAAACAAAGGACTCTGCCTGATTCCTAATTATCAAAACCTTCAGTTTCTCAAGATGAAGCAATCATCTGCCTTGGAGTTTTCTGCCAGCAAAATCGTATCTCTTTTCTCTGATGGCGATCAGTCTTATTCTCTGGAAACATCAGAAAATGCCATTTAGTTTTCCTGGATACATGAAAGGGGGTCTATTTCCACATTAGTCTCTCCCTACTCTTTCTCCCATCCAATCTGTCCATGTGTATTCATTTCTAATTCTGCTTGAAGAAGTAAATCACCCTTCCATTACAATAAGAAGCCATTCTTCACATCTTCTACTTTTCCATTCCCAGATGTAGGAAACTCATCTACATTTAGGCAAACAGGATACAATCTCAGGTAAATAAGCTAGTAATTTTGTTTATTCACTTAGTGTACAGAGTCTTGTATGGTTTGGTATATGGATTATTTGTGTCCTACTAAGAGTTGTTATTTATTTTTATTTCAACACAGGATACATATTAAAGAAAGAAACATGTAGTTATATTTAGAAATAACAGGTATTAAGAGGTTATAACTTTGAAGGAGCGCACATGGGGGTATATGGGAGGGTTTGGAGGGTATTGGTTAAGCTGTTTTCTAATATGACTCACTGCAGGGAGAATAGAGGAAAATAGAAGTCTGTGCAAAGGGATATTGCAAAAATAATGCAGTTGTACTGTCTTACTTCTGATGGGACACTGAGCACATTCCTAACACTTCAGGGATTTGCTAATTGTTAACACTAAATGCCAAGTGAAAGACCAAATGTCTTTCAGAAGTATTTACTTGTAGGGCAGTGGTCTGTTCAGGCAACCTGGGCCCAGTCGAATAATAGATCTGGAACCCTGGACCCCCTAGTGAGAGATAGTTTCTGCTTGCAAGGGACAGAAAGCATTCAGCCATGATTCATGGGACCCTGGCTCCTGTTTCAGTTACAACATCTCACAGCCCACACAGGGGATGTGTACTCTGTCATAGAGGCAATGCACCAAGCTCCCAGAATTCTAGTTGGACCCTACCTTCAGTCATCTGACCACAGCCAGGCATGCCCTGCCCCATAGACAGATAGCCCTGCTTCACACATTAGAAGGGGCAGTTCGCCCCCTCCCCTCTCTTCTGCTTCCTTTCTTCCTCTCTTTTGTTCTTTGTTTTCTTCTCTTGTTCTCCCACTTTCTTGCTCTCTCCCTCTCTTCCTCTTATGCCCTCTCTCTCTCTCCTTTTCTTCTCCTCTCCTTCCTCTCCCTTCTTTCTCTCCCCATGGCCAGCCTCTCTTCTCTTTTCTATAATAAAATATCTCACAATTATGCATTGCCTCCTTTTAACTAACTAACATGCAGCTGCATCCCAGCAGCAGTGTCAAGACCCAAGGCCCACATGTCCTCTCTCAGTCTCTGCTAGACTCTGGCTACATTTTCACACATCCATTTTCCTGAGCACAGACAAGTTTAAAGCCACAGACTCCAATGTACTATGGGAAGCACTGGATTTCTGAACATGTGGGGCTTCTGAAGAATAAGGATTTATATTAAAGAAAATAAAACCAGGTCTGACCATATATGGAACTACTTTAGGGCCACATGCTGCATCAAAAGTGTATTCGTATTAACGTAAATCTCTCAAAAAGTGACAATCCAACTAAAAGGCATACATGAGTTTATATAAAAGTTGTTGAAAATAGTACTGGCAGTTAAATATTTTATGTATAGATTTATGTATACATCTATGTGTATGAATGTATGCTCATGTGATTTATAATATACATTTAATACTTTACTTTATATCTACCCTTAACATTCCTTGATATAAAATGACATTTTTCTGACTCCATTAATTTCCCTTTTACCAATTTTCCTGTTCAAATAGCACCTGTGGGGCCAGCAAGGTGGAACAGATAAAAGGCTTTTGCTGTCAAGGCCAATGGCCTAAATTATATACTCAAATCTACATGGTGGAAAGAGAGAGGCAGTCTCCAGCAAGTTGTCCTTTAATCTCATGCTTCTGTCATGACATGTGTACTCCTTTTACCACACAAAATGAATGTTAAAAATATTTAGACATGATGCCAATCCTTTATTGAGGTTATCACACCATCCTTGAAATGATAGCACACTTTATCCATTCATTCATGAATGAGCAACTGAACTAATGTCACAGTGTATTTATTAATAATAATGGATATGCAGTTATCTCTGAAGTATGCTGGTTGAGAATCACACATGCACACACATTTGAGTGATATAGTTGGATAATATGATAGATTTGTTTTTAATCTTCTTAAGAAATATTTGCCCTAATTTCCAAAGTGGTTATACTGATTTAGATGCTCAACAATAGTTAATAGAATATTTATAAACTGGCATCTTCACCAGCATTGTTTGTTTTTTTGGTGATCACAATCCTGACTGGAATAAAATGGAGTATCAGTGAGCATTGACATGGATTTCCTTCATGGATAACTACTTTTATAATATATTTATCAGCAAATCATGCTTCTTATGAGAAAACTCCATGCTTAGGTAAGTGCACATTGGTTGATTATTTTTCTTCTGACTTTTAATTACTTGAATTGCTTTTGTACTTAATTCTGGATATTTGACTCCTGCTGATTTGAAACTCATGATAAACAAAGTTCCCTGTCTTGATTAGTCATAACTTGATCATAGAGTGCAACTGGACACAGCCTCCCAATGCTTTGACATTTTATTGAAAAACAAATTAGAAATTATTTGTATTGTTTTATAAAGATCCCATTTTTTCTTTATGGTGGCAGCCCTGTGTGCCAGTAGCAGCTCTTCATAGTGTGATGGTCCCTGCAATTTCCTGTCCTATAATCTCTGTCTCAGAAGTCTCCTGGTGATTGCTGAACCTCAGGGAAGAATTTTAATAATTTCTAAGTGTCTCCAAGCAACAGAGAGTCTTTCTAAAACATTCTTATCTCGCTAACAGAAAGATTCAGAGCTTTCTACTCATCAATGGAGTCCTGACTAAATTTTCTCAACATAATACGACACGAAGCCACCCTATTAACATTGACATTCACTTCCTCTTATAATCAACATTACATGTACCATATAGCCTCCATTGTCTGATTAAAATGGCTGTGGTGTGGCCATTCACTAACCTGTAAAGGTCAAATACCATATAGATCCTGCTACTGGTGCAGAAATCCTCCTTGTCTCTATGATGCTAGATTCAATGCACCATTTTTTTTGAGATAGGGTTTCTCTGTATAGCCCTGGCTATCCTGGACCTCACTCTGTAGACCAGGCTGGACTGGAGCTCAGAAACCTGTCTGCCTCTGCCTCCCAAGTGCTGGGATTAAAGGCATGTGCCACCACTGCCTGGCTTCAATACACCATTTTTAATGACTGCCTCCTCCATTCAAATACTTACCTTTTTTTCTCTAAAGATACTAATTGGACCAGGATTCTGATTTTATTAATTAATTTTTATACATGATTATATAGTTTTCTAGGAAGTTAAAGATGGTTTTAAAAGTAAATTTTGTTTGATATAAAGAGTAAATGTAAAATTTTAAATGTATGTGAAATAGATACCTCAAGAAACATTGAATTATGTATAGTGTGATCTAGTCTACAACTGGCAAAAGAGAGATATTTCCAGATATCCTGTGAGTTTGTAGTACTACCATTTTTTTAAGTTGTCCACAGAACACTTTGGCATGGTGTGTGTGAGTATCTCAGTAACACAGAAGAATGCATATGTAGCTTGAATAACACACCAACATGAATGTAGAGGTTCAAATCACTATCTAAATTGGACATGAAGTCCTCAATCATGCCTAGTGTAGATGTGGAACCTAAATAATAATATCCCCAGTGTAAATGGAAATCATTCCAGAATCGATGCAGAGTCTCAATTTCTACTCCAGCCTAGATGTGGATCTGTGAATAAAACTCTGCATAGATGTGGATCCTCCTGCTTAAGACTAGGGCAATTATTTTGCTAAACACTTTCTTTCTCAACAACCAACATTATTAAGCAGCTCCATGTGGCTGGAGAGAAAAGTGTGGCAGGTGCAGAAGTCTGGCATGAAGTTGCTTCTTGTGCCGATTCTGAGATTTCTGCAAAGCCAAGTATCTGAATAGAATATTGACCATTTAAATCATATCTTCTCATGACATCTCTTTATTGAAATTAACAAAAGCTATCTTTTTTTTTGTAGCACTTAATTCTGTCATGAGAAGCTTCAGGAATGTTCAGATTCAGGTAGAGTGATTTATCCAGTCAGTCTCGGTGTCCTAACTGACTTTTTTTTTTTTTTTTGAAGCACAGTTGTATTTCTTACAATGCAACATTTCTATGTTGAAGCTAGATATCTTAAGACAAAAATACCTCTGAGTACCAAGGAGCTGACAACCGTACCTGCTTTTGAAGGACATTTCATCCTGAAGAAGCAGAGCCGTTTCGGGGCTGAATTCTCATAAACTGAGTTACTACTGACCTGAGCCTAATGTAAGCTGGTGACCTGGAAAAACTTCCTGTCCTGGTGCCAATTAGTTCCTCAGTGTGTTGCTTCTGGGCCCCGGCTCAGAGCACCTGACATTTGAAAGCAATTAGAGGGCAGCCGGATCTGTAAACGGCAGTCCACGTCAATACTCAACAGAGCTGAACCTCTGTACTTCAGCCTTTGCAATGGAAACCATCACCTCTACTTGCAAACCATGACCTCCAGTTTTTCTGAGAATCTGAGAAAAGATTGCCCTTACATATTGACGAAGGTTAAAACTGGCTCTGTGAAGAATTTCAGAGGGGTTTCATTTCCATCTGCTGAAAGCTCCTACTGAGGATCAGTAAATGGATTCAAAATCTATGCAGTCAATTCCAAATTCCTCTTTTAACTTATCAGGCTCAATGCTCAGATAATGGTCCTTTATTTAGGAGAGTTTAACATAGGACAGGTGGGCACCTCGAACTTAATCTTCTGTTTTATTATAGCTAGTGTGGGAGAAATGGAGTAGGTCTACTGAAGAATGGGGGAGAGAGCTTTTCATCTGCCTTGTACCAGAATTTAAGAGAAAAGGTTTTGAGTACTCTGAAAATGCTGAAATGAACACCAAAGAGTAGCAGTAGAGATGCCTTATCTAAAGCTTCTAAGACTTATTCTGTTATTGTTTAAGTGTGTGTGTGTGTGTGTGTGTGTGTGTGTGTGAGTGCAGTACCTACAGAGATGGTTTTGTATCTGCTGAAGCCACAGTCACAAGTAGTTGTGAGTTATAGATCCTCTGTAAGAGTAGTACACAATCTTAATTGCTAGGTCATCTTTTCAGCTCTCTCTGTATCTTTTCAAAGTTTGTATTTCTCTGTATGTATGTGTGTTTGTAGAGTGAATGTCATGTGTGGGGAGTACCCTCAGAGCATCAGATCATTTGGAGCTGGGCATACAGGAAGTTGAGAGCCTCCTCATATACATGGGAATGGTACTCAGTTCTTATGGAAGAGCAGCTCTAAAATATGAAGCCATGTCTACATGCTTAATTTTTATTGAGATGTAGAATCACAGATATATAAAGTAACTCCTGAATTTTCAATCCAGTTAGTTACTGCCTTTCATAAATTATCATGAGACTGATTAAACTCTGCCAAGGCTCTAGAGTTGTCAGCAGATTCTTCACAGTGTTTACAAAGATGTTATAAGATATTCAGGCTTCCTTGGGACACTTCTATTTTCACTTTTATTTCAAATTTGTTACTTTTCAACACATAAATGAAAATATTGTACTAACCAAGTAAAATTGAATGTATATTTTCATTCAAGTGGGAACTAATCATTAATTTAGGCTAGGATATGTCTCTTCTTTACTTTCAAGCATTTTCATGTGTCTAAGTACCAGATATATACAGTGATAACAAAACTACACAGCAATTGTACCTTATGAAATACTATTTAGTGCATCGTTTCTATAGATAGGTCTCCCAGAGATGATTATAACAACTGCCCTTTCAAATTTCTTCCTTTGCTATAATGTTGCCAGTCCTTCTATGTAGAGTTTAAATTCACTCCTCTTTAAATGGAGCTGGCTTTTTAAAACTATTGTGGCAAAGCATAGAACAGTATGTAATATATCTTCATGTAGGAAGCTGAAAGTCATGGAGCATATCTGTGAAATACATAGAATACTCATGGTTTAGAAACCTCCTGAGTAGTCATCCCTAAAGTTGTAGGATAGCCAAGGGTGTGATGGCTGATTAGCCATTCCCTTTGCCTGGAATTGTTGAGGTCTGAATGTTTTAGTGTTGCTGTTAAAAATGTGCTAGACAGATCATGGGGAGGGGGGAGGCAAAAGGAGTTTGTTCTTGCTGTTTTTGTTTGTTTGTTTGTTTGTTTTTTGGAGGAGAACCTTGGAAAGGGAAAATTTACATGTAAATAAAGAAAATATCTAAAAAAAAATGTGCTAGACAAACCAAGCCAAACTAAGGGATACTCACTGCAGTATCATGGAGAGAAGGCCAGTGGATTCCCCAACAGACTCACAGATACCTGAGTGATAACCATGATGGAAAACTACAAGAAATGCCTACAGTAGACATTTGGCTATTCCTCATGAGGAGCTCCAATGAAGGACTTTTTATTTCAACCAGCTTGACTGAGGAGTTATGATTACTTTCCTAATTTGTTACATATAACAGAAATAATGGCACAGAATACATACCGATAGAAATGAACATGCACACACATGATTAAATAATTATGAGTATTCAAAAACAGTATAAGGATTATACTGTTAGTTTAATTTAAACATTTATTTAATGTTTAAGTCTCTGAGTGGGAAATACAACTTAAAGAAATGAGATGTTTATAGGTGAAAAAGAAACAGGGATGGTGAAGCATTTTAGTAAGAGTGCAATTAAAAGAGAGGGCTTGTAAGAATAAATAAAACAAGGAGCAAAGACAAAGGTAGTCTGAAACAAGTCTTACAATAAACTGGATTTATTTGAGAGCGATCTAGTTGATACATGACCTAAATAGGAGAAAGAAAAGAAGGCAAGAGCACCCCTGGAAAGATTTCCTGTCCAGTCCCAGGGGGTCTTGCATTCAAGGTCTTCCTTAGAAATAAGGGAAGGTCATGCCTACAACTCAGACAGTCATTTAAACCATAAGCTTTTCTATGAAGTTTTGAACAGGGATAACCTGCCTTTGAAAGTTAAGTATCAGACTCAAAATTATTCAATTAAAGGAAAAATATGTGAGAGTCCATTTGAAGCATCAGAACACTGAAGAAGGATCCTGTTGACCATTGTAAGTGATATCAAAAAGACTCAATTCTTCAAAGCATAGATATTTTACTGAAAGTCTCCTCTGTAATTCTAGTTCTTTTTGCATATCATTGTTGCATATGGCTCTTGCTTTTTAAAGGAACATTTTACTTTTATTTTCTACACTATATGGTACTTATATTGTTAAAATATTTTATTTCTATTGTAAACCCTTTCAATCAGAACAGTAACAATGATACTGGCTTTCTCTCTAGCAAACTCCATTGCTTCAGGAGTGTTACCTGGCTTACACTACAAATATTAAGGTTTAATGTTCAGAAGACCATACAAAGGTAATAAGCATGGTGAGAGACACCAGTCACCATTGTTTTCCTCATCTATAATTCTTACAGCCATGTTTACTGAAGAATAAATGAAAATAAAAAATTGTAAAACACAAGCTTCCCCTTTACGAGCACACCTCATTGTGCTGACTCCCTAAATAAATGGCTGCATTTAACTGCATCTTAAAGCTGATGGCACTTAAGCTAGAAGGTTGTTGGAAAAATACTCAGGCATTGTGAAATGGTTCTTAAACTCTAATTACAAAGAATCATGAAAGGAATAGACCTGACTGGGAGAAATGCTGCCAAATCTAGCAGAAAGAACTCTTATCAGACAGGCTGAAATCTAAAGACCCTGGCACAGTGTCCCAATTAAGGCAGTTAATGTTCACTTAGAAAAAACTCACAGTGAAAAGTGCTGTCAGCTCAAACATCAGTGTACACAGAATACTGTGGTTGAGTTTTCCAAGCCCTGCCAGTGTTGCTTGCTTTCTCCCATGTTTCTTTGTTAGTATTCACAAACTGTAATAAGTGAGCCCATTTCCAAACAGTCATCATATTGGCTGAAATGAACTGAGTGTCCTTTTACGTCCTTGTAATAGAAAGATAGCACATCCTGAGCAATGAATGATTGTAGGGATTTTTGTAATGGATATCTTAGAAACAAATATGTTCAATAGTTATCCCTCCCTTTCAATGTATTGAATGCCACACATCAGCATACGACCTTCCTTGGAGATGACTGAGCAAACATCACAGAATAGCATCTATTATTATCACAACCTTTTGGAAGGCAATGATATTGGAAATTACGCATGACTCAAGGTCGTGAAATTGATCTGTTTGCTATCTTGCTTTGGATTTATAAATGTCATATTTATCTCCTTCATAGTCAAACTTAATGGCAAAGCCAAAACTAGACTGCAGTTAAGTCAGAGGGCCATAGTCTCTACAAATTCTTATTTCAATAATTTATGGTTTCCTGTGAAACCACATGGAGAGAAACAGTAATTATTACTAAGCTTTCTAAGCTTCCAAAGTGAGGGAAGAGCAGTAATTGACTCCACTTATATTTCACTTTGTCAAAATATAAACCTGGATGCCAGACAGGCATTCTGGAGAAATTTGCAAAGCAGCTAAGCATCAGTTTTGGCACACCTGATTTTGTCACATGTCTTAGCCCTTTCTTGTGTATTTCACCCTGTTCAACTTGTCTTTTCTTCTCTGATTTTGCCAAAATGAATATAGTACTGGGCTATCTGTTTTCGAAGACTAAATATATTGCAAGTTTTTGATGACATACACATTATATAATTCAAAAATAATTTATTTATCCTTTTTACATGTTGAATCTCCGCATATAATAAAAAATAAATTTTACCCTAAAACTGAAAAATTCGAAGATAGTACCTAAGATATTCCTGAGAAAAATACACATTTTAGAGTTGGCTTTAGGTGGTGTGAACACAATCATGTATCATCCACTTTGGATTTATTATGTTGAAAAACTAAATTAGTTAGACTTATATTTAGTTAAAAAAATAGGACCTATATAATTGTCAATAACAATAGTCATATATTTAAATGACTTTTAAAAGACTCTAACTAATCATCATATCTTAATATGTTAAATGTTTTTCAAATATTTTTGACTGTGTCACAGGGCAATGATGGTAATAATGGTCAATTAAATTGTGACACTAATGAATATATTTTTCTCAATTTATGATAAGCAATAAGGCAGTATCACCAATAGTAATACAGATGTTTAGATGAGTTTCAATTCTGCTACATCATATGAATGGTCAGGCCTGCTTTGCAGTATTTTAAATTCTACTAAAATTGTACATATGAAAGTATTGATTCAAAGGAGTGAGGAGATGATGCTACTGAAACACTACTCTATAAAATATTTATATTTCTTGCCAATTGAATTGTGAGCACATATATCAGCCATGCAAGTATTTATACCTATGAGTCAACAGAGAAAATAGAGTTCTATGTACGCATAAAACAAATTCAGTGGTTGAAATGCTGAGAACCTAGGTAGAACACTGTGTTTTCTAAGGAAGCATTCAACATTTCTAAACTGTAGTTGGTTGAGTCACTGCTGGGTCCTAGCCAAGATTCTGCACTAGAATTAGACAATATTCAGTTCAGGATTAGATGGGTTGAAAGGTTCTTGTAAAGCTTCTAATTATTAGCTGAGTTTGAGAAAAAAAGTAGGCTACATGTCACAGTCATATTAGATAAGAAGAGGAGATTTTCATTTTCATGTAACTTTATGTAGGATCTTGTCATTGCTGATAGCCTAAAATTACAAATCTATTTAAAATACTTTGAAGAAAATGAGATGTCTCTTTTAAAAATATGCAATTTAAGTTTTAGTTTGAGGGGGGATAATATTTAGTTTGAGGTTGAATTGATGTCTCAGATAGTAGAGGCACTTTTCAACAAGCCCAAGAATCTGAGTTCAGCCCCTGGGGCAGACATGTGGAATGGAAAGAAACAACTCTCCCAAAGTTTCCTGTAACCATGCATGTGCCTTGGCATGCACTCCTCACAACACACATGAAAAATATATCACTAAAAATATTTTAAGCAATTTTTAGATCCTCTGAGTTTTTCTATTCTTCCTTCAGTTTGTACAAGGCCAACTAGAATCTGCCCCTGTCACAAACTAAGGTACATGGAGTCTGAGAACATGACACCTTGGGTTACAAGGTAATAAATCACAGGCAATGGAACCAGTGGACAGCAGAAACCATTGAAGAGACAGTTTACTTCTCAATATTTACTGATAAGAACATAAGACATAATAAAGTTCCTAAGGAACTTGTACACACATCATCTTACCCCCCATCACAGTGAAAAAGAAAACAGGTAATAAGGTAGCAAAAAAGAATGAGTACATTATAATTGGTCATACAATAAAGACAAAGGTCAAAGAGACAGGCAATTGAGGTGTTTGATGTGCCAAACTAGAGACCAAGAGACTCTTAGGCTTGGTTTGGAAGCTAGATTGTGTTACCATGCCTCAAGATGGCATATCTAAGGGAATGGCAGAATACAGGAGAGAACAAAATGCTTCCATGGTCAAACTGATAATCTATCTATAGAAAATTGGTCTTATATAGTAAGGAGAGTAATTTGTGGCTTCTGGCTCTGCAAAGCTCAAGGTGACTTGAATAATGTTTGACATACAGGAAGAAAGTGGATCTGTTGCCAGGAGTCCCCTCTTTCTTTCTTTCTCTCTTTGTTTCTTTCTTTGTTTCTTTCTTCCTTTCTCCCTCTCTCTTTCTTTCCTTCCTACTTTCTTTCCTTCTTTCTTTCCACCTTTCTTTCCACCTTTCTTTCTTTCTTTCTTTCTTTCTTTCTTTCTTTCTTTCTTTCTTTCTTTCTTTCTTTCTTTCACTCACTATTCGTCTCAAGGAAGTCACTTGCCCTCTACAACAGTGATTTATTTCACCAATAATCTGAGTTCCCTCTGAAATATGGTAGCTAAGTGAAAACAGTCACTCATAGGGGTTATTCATGAAAGACTTAAATGATGTAAATGTATAGCCAAAATGAGCTACTATCAACAATTGTGTTATTATTAGCCTTAAGATAGGAATCATCTCACCAGACCCCTGACAGTTCATATCTTAATGTTATAATAGTATGAATGTGATAGTTTATATATGCTCTGCCCAGGGACAGGCACTATTAAATGGTGTAACCTTTTTGAACTAGGTGTGTCACTGTGGATGTCGGCTTTCAAATCCTTATCCTAGGTGCCTGGAAGTCAGTATTCTGCTAGCAGCCTTCAGATGAAGATGTAGAATTCTCAGATCTTCCTGCACAATGCATATCTGGATGTTGTTACATTCCAGCTTTGGTGATAATGCACTGAATCTCTGAACCTCTAACCTAGCTCCAGTTAAATGGTGTCCTTTTAATGTTGACCAAGGTACTTTGGTCATTGTATATGTTCATAGCAGTAATATCCTATCTAAGACAATGAATGTCAAAGTAAAAATTTTAAAAATGGACCAAAAAATTTATTTACTTGCTTTAATATAAGCCTAAAGCTGGAATTTGGAGGATGGGACATTTCCTGGTGGCTTGAGAAACCTTTCTCCTACATATTTTTGAAGCAAGATTTATTTTTCTACCTAGATTGGTCACAGAATCATGAGTTACTGTTGTCTTGCCTCAGCCTACAGAGAAGCTAGGACTCTACCATGTGTACCATGTTCATTGCACTGAACCTGTCACTGCAGACAGACTGCACAGACAGATTCTTTTTTAAAGGCAAGTGGTTTTGTGTTCATGTTCCTCTTCTTTGTAGAGAAGACCAAACTTAAGGATAATAGGTATAGAAGAGAGTGAAGACTCCCAATGTAATTAGGCCAGTAAATATCTTCAACAAAATTATAGAAAGAAAACTTCTCTAACCTAAAGAAATAGATGTCCATGAACATACAAGAAGCCTACAGAACTCCAAATAGACTGGACCAGATAAGAAATTCCTCCCACCACATAATAATAAAAACACCAAATGCACTAAACAAAGAAAGAATTTTAAAAGCAGTAAGGGGAAAAGGTGAAGTAACATATAAAGGCAGGCCTATCAGAATTACACCAGAATTCTCACCAGAGACTATGAAAGCTAGGAGATCCTGGGCAGATGTCATACAGACCCTACAAGAACACAAATGCTAGCCCAGGCTACTATACCCACCAAAACTCTCAATTACCATAGATGGAGAAAACAAGATACTCCATGACAAAACGAAATTTACACAATATCTTTCCACAAATCCAGCCCTACAAAGGATAATAGATGGAAAATACCAATATGTAAAACTACACCCTAGAAGAAGCAAGAAAGTAATCTTTCAACAAACCCTCACAAACCTAATTCCACCTCTTACAACAAAAACAACAGGAAGTACCAATTACTTTTTCTAAATATCTTAGTATGAAAATTAATATTACCAACATATCCTAATCGATTGAAATCCAAAAATATGAGGAATTAGAAATTTGTTGACTGTCATCCAATGGTCTCTCTAATTTGGTAATTGGAGAAATAGGTCCAATATTGTACAATCCATATACACTTTCTGCTTGTTTGTATGTGACAATGTCCTGCTGTGTACTATATAATGGTCTTGAAATCATGCTTCTCCTATCTCAGCCTCTCTATTAGTAGTATTCTTTATTTCATGTTTTTACAGTATACAATGGTTTTCAGAACAGCTTATATATTTCAAAATTATTTATACAGCCAAAAGAAACATAGACAATTAACTAGGGAGGTGGCTTGTAAGAGAACAACAAAGAGTAAGACTGAATGCTTTGCCTGACGTTTATAACTATTATATCAAGTTCGAAGAAGAGGACTTTATAAGTTACTCTTTCTCTGAGATGAATGTTTTTCCAAATTATCACAGCTAACGAACCAAATTCTTACCCTCACCCAATGTCCGTGCCACCCTCCAAGCAGAACCATTGTTCATTGAAAGAGTTGGTGAAAGACTATGGATAGGCCATCTTAATACACACACCATTTCATAAATGAGTGTAACCTGTTCTCTGTGGGCTGAGAATAAGTCACTCACTCAATTCAAATATCTTCGACCATAGCAGGAAGCCTGTATCCAAAAATTCTGCCTACAATTGATTCATTGGCGTAGAACTGTCAATTCTCAGCTTAGCTTCGATGGAGGTAAAAATCTATTGGTGATGTGAGTATCATTGAAGTACAGCCTTATTACAATGAACTTCAGTGTCTAAAAACTGTTCTTATTTTGTGCTTGTACCACAGTAAGAGCCAAGATTTTAAGCTCTACTAAATACAAAACAAAAAAATAAACAAACAAACAAAGACTTTACGTATTTATGTTCATTTAAAAAATACGAGTAGTCATGTATTATTTTAAAATATACAGTTAATATGTTTGAAGTTATTTAAAATTTATTTTGAGAAAAACATATTTTCAGTATTGCTGTAGACAAGCATCTATATAAGATTGTTAAATTGTTTTATATCAAATAACTTTTATAATACTCATTTTTATTGTTATAATATTTTATAAATTTTATAGAATATGACAAAAAAAGGTATTGTAGGTATTGAAGAGGGGATTCAGGGAAGAGTTGGAGTACAAAAGGGAAACAAGAATGTTATTTAATTCTATTTACTTAAAATATGCTTTTAAATGTTAACAAAATCAGGTAAATTGAAATCATGTATGTTTTCTCTTCATAATGCAATAAAACTTAAATCTAAAAAAAAACACATGAGAAAAAAAACAAAGGCAAATGTTTTTTTTTTCATTTTTCTTTTGTTTTGTTCAACTTTTGTGATCTAGATAATGTTTTGATAAATTGACATGTTGTTAAGTTGCCTATCTATTTACATTTATGCCTATAGATTAGTATTGTTCTCTGCTTTAGGCAGAGATGGTCTTTGCCATGGATAAAAGTGAGGGACAGTTCCATGTCCAGGTCTAAGACTTAGACATGTGGAGTCTTAAACACCAGACTGAGGAGAAAGATTCTTGAGAATGTATATAAACCTGTGTAAGAAAAGAACAATGGTTTCTTCATATAAATACTGCAACACTTCTCCACTACCCTTTTCAATATGCTTGTGTGTGTGCATGAGAGTAAGCAAGTGTGTGTGTGTGTGTGTGTGTGTGTGTGTGTGTGTGTGTGCATGTATGAGCACATATATGTGTGTGCCCCATCTGCTGTGTCTTTTCTCTCTTCTTTTCCCTTTCTACTTCTCCCTCTCTTTGTGTTTCCTTTATTTCTATTTTTCATTACAGATTTAAAATCAGAAATAAGATATTTAGGTGAAACTGCATTCATCCCTCCTTTGTAAAATACTTAACTAAGCCCCTCTGCAATTGGACCTTGCTTTAAGATTCTTTTAGTTTTTTTTTTCTCTCTCTCTCTCTTTTTCACAAAACACAAACATTATCTCAGCTTTCAAGGGCATAAAAATACCAACATATGGCAACATATGTTTGAATTTACCAGAAATTCTAGGTAGCCCCAGGTTTAAAGGATACAAAATTTAAGATAAAAGCAAAGCAGTGTGTGTTTGTATGTGTGTGTGTGTGTGTGTGTGTGTGTGTGTGTGTGTGTATGCAAAAATGAGTCAAATATAAATTGCTCTTACAGTGACATAGACACATACCCCTACAGATTCTTCAAAAGCCTATTTGGGGGAGTCAATAAAACAAATTGTTCAATTCTGTTTGTTCTAGCAATTGACAAGAAGTTATTTTGAGTAATTAAACTCAAATTTGACATACAACTTTAATATAATTAATACATTTAAATAAAGCCTGCTTTGAATAATTAACATTATAAGAAACAGATTTTAAGACATAATACGTTCTCAAGGACATTCTGTTACTTAATTCTCAGTAGGCAATATAGGACTGGGCTTCTAGTTGTGGGTTAAAAATCACCTATAATATCACATATTTGAGTTTTAAAATTAAGGCATCAACCTTATTCCATTTGTAGTTTTCTGTCAAATACAAAATGGAATGAAATATTGAGTCTTAAGGATTGAACACAAGGTCACTTCTGTTAAGCACAGAGATCAAGATTTATTTAAGAATCTAAATACCGTGACTCATGCCTATAATCCCAGCATTTGAGAGGCAGACACAGGAGGATCAGAAGTTCAAGGTCATTCTCAGCTATATAGCCTAAGCTATTTAAGATTCAGTTTCAAAGGGGAGGGAGGATGATTTATGGCAGAAAATTTTGCATCTTTTAATGGTTATAGAAGTTTTTAAATTATGGTTATAAAGTCCACCCTAATGCTGTATGGGGTCATGATTCATTTTTAAATTTCTTGCTATGCCTAGAAGAAGGTAATCATTTGCTGAGAATTTGATAAAAAAAATCAAACTCTTCAGCTATCTTAAGAAAAAAAAGTCAGATACATTTAATAAATGGACAAATTTTGAAAGAAAACGAAACGAACACCCACCAAGGTTTAGAGAGAAATCAGAGAACAAAAGTGAAGAGATCAAAATGTGAGATGAAATTCTTGTGTTTGATATGGGAGAAATGGGTTCACCACTGTAATGAGATGAAGCAATGGAGCCAGGGAACTTCTGCTGGGTTACTGTGCCATTTCTTTTTTTCTTTTTCTTTTTTTTTTTTTTTAGATATTTTCTTTATTTACATGTCATATGATTTCTCCTTTCCCAGTTTCCCCACAAAACAAACAAACAAACAAAAATAAACAAACACAACAAGAACAAACCCCTGTTGCCTCCCTCCTCCCCATGCTTGCCACCTCACCCTCTCCCACTTATTGGCCCTGGTATTCCCCTACACTGGGGCACAGAACCTTCATAGGGCCAAGGGCCTCTCCTCCCATTGATGATCAACTTTGCAATCCTCTACCATACACATGCTGCTAGAACAATCAGTCCCTCCATGTATAGTCCTTGGTTGGTGGTTGAGTCCCTGGAAGTTCTGAAGAAATATCTAACTTTGGAAGCACTTAATCTATCTGAGGATTGAAGTGAGATGTATGTCCATAAAAAGCCTGGAAGAAAATGAGGAATAATGAAGAATCATCATGTTAACTTAGTAGGCATAGCTCACAAAAGGAAAGTTCACTATGCATTACAAAGGATAAATGAAGGTCATTTAAATGCCTTTCCATAGACAATTAATGATGGCAATTTTTAAAAACAATAAGCAGAAATCATATCAGAAAGAAAGATAGAGAAAGAGAGAGAGAGAGAAAGGAAGAAAGAAAGAAAGAAAGAAAGAAGAAAGAAGAAATGAATCTTTGACAACATAAAAATAGCTGCTGTTAATCCCTCAGCTATAAGACTTCTGAGGACACCTAAGAATGTTTTACCAACACAGGCCAGGAAATAAAAAATAATATCATTCTTAGTTAAAAGAAAAATATTTGTTTAAAGAGAAGTGTGATAAATAAAACATTATGAAGTGCCGAGATCTGGGGTGGGGGGCAGGAATGCTAAGGTAGAACAATCCGTTCTGTTGATTTGAGCAATGTCACGGGATATAAAATGATGACTCAAGAAAGTGGTAGCAATAAAACTCAGTTTAGACATGACAGGTATTGATTCACAAGCCAGGCTCAGCAACAAGACATGTTGATGGCAACTGAGCAAGTTTGTCAAACACAGTTTCAGTGGATGGATACATCAGAGAAATAACAATGCCAGGGCTATGAAATGAAAGTCAATGAATAAACGTTGCCTGTACTGTAAGGAGGAAACGGCTCTGGCTTCTGATTCACTCTATCTACTCATGAACATACTGATCATGTGTTGCTTAAGAAATAATATTGTGCACATAATCTGGTGTGGTGATACAGCCCTATAACCCAGTACTTGGAAGGCTGAGTCAAGAAGATGGTAATTTCAGATCAGACTGGGATTTTCTTTTTTTTTTTTAAGACTCTACCTCAAGGCAAATGAACAATGAATGATAATAAAGAAAATATCATAAATTATGGGAAGTGAGGTGTTGATGGAAAGAGTATGTGGAATGAAGATGCCCATGCATGAAATTCTAAAAAATAACATTATGAACAAATAAATGAGAAAAATATTGTACAACTTATTTAAAAAACTGAACAAAGAGCCTCCTGGAGGTCCTGACTGTATGTGACAGATGGTATGAATCACTAATCTTCATGTCCAAACTCTAATCCACTCTATATGTGATTCTGAAAGGATAAGCCATTGACAAATTGGAACACCATGGTTTCCTTCCTAGAATTTTCAGAAGGATATAACTAGATTATTTTGTATCTCATAGTGAGTCTGAGCTCATTTTTGATTACTATAAACAACACTGATTCTTTTCTATGCAAAATGCTAAAGGTAATTATGAAGTCACTGATCAGTTAGGATCAATAGTTGGTGTCTTTCTGGATGTTCTCGGTTGGTGATTTAATTCCTCTAATATTTCTTCAGAGGTTTTAGTCTAAGTCACTTTCGTCTATGCAAAATCATATGTAGTAGCTAAGTTGCTATAGATGCTGGAACTATAAAAGGCATTATTAAAGATTTAGCATTTCTACATGGACACAGACATGTTCACACATACATGTAAACACTCCCCCTCTCTTACATACATACACACTCAGATATACTTCTACAGAAACATCCATGTACTCATATACACATACACGTGATATAGGTTAGTTAATTATTAAAATGGACAATATAGCACTTTCCCTAAGGAGTTCTAAATGACTTTTGAAAGGCCATTATGCCCAAAACATCACTACAGGCTCTGTGCTGTAGTGAGGCATTAAGTCATTTTTCTGTAAGTAACCACTTAGGGAAGCAGTAAATCAAATGTGTAATTGCAGAAAGGAAGGTGTCCAGCTGTTTTCTTCTTTGCTGTGCATAAATAGATAGTTTCTGACTTTAACACAAAAGCTGATATTAAAACATAAAACTACAGATTTCAAATATCATGAATACTGAAAGGCAATTGATTATCAGGCCAGAATTTAGGTTAAGAACTGAATCAGGTGAGGTAGGGGTAAGGGTGAAGAGAAGACAGTGGGAGAAGGGATGGCCAAAATAAAATGGCCCATTTAATATGTTCACTATAGTCAAGTTCAAAAATTGCTGTGTGTGTGAACAGATGCCTGGTAGGTCAAAATTACCTATCTACTTCATAATTTAAGATATTTCTGAGAAAACCATGTGGACCTTTACTGTGTACTTCTGTTTGGTCATCTAAATGGTACAAAGGAGCAGATAATTGGCCAAAATGCTTATATAATAGCCAGAATGTAAGAGAAAATCTGAATAAGCCATGCTACCAAAGCACCCTTTAAGGGTAGGTTCACAATGATTTAATTTCTCCCCCAAAGCTACATGAACTAGGTTCCTTTATGGTTATATCCCCAATGATCTATATATCTTCCCCCAAAGTCTCAAGAACCAATGCTCCCTTTGGGACTATATATCCAAAGGCTCAAGTATCTGTACCAAAGCCCCATCTACCTAAGGTCCTACCCCAAAGAACCCCAAAGGTTCTCTAGAACACAACCAAAACCCAAACAATACCATTCTACACAAAGGTGCCAGTTTAAGATTACTCTAACATTTATTCTACCCGTAAGAGTCCCTAACTTCTGTCAAAGATCCAAATAAACATTTTCTTTGTGGGACTCAGGACAAGCTCATCATGTAATCCTCTGAAAGTTGAAAGAAAAATTACGTACTTTCAAGAGATAATGGTGGAACATTAGACATCTGTATTCTGAAGGAGAAAAAGAATATAAAGAGGGAAAGGAAGGCATACTCAAAGCCAGGCCAAAATGCATCAGGGGAAATATTAAATTTTGTCTGAGGCATTGTCTACCATCCCAAATACACTGTTCCAATATGTTGTCTCCCATGGCCATGAGAAAGCCTGTCTTTAAGTCCTCACTCTATGGCTAGGTCTCTAGCTTCCTTCACTTCTCTCAGCAGCTGTTCTTCATTGCTCTTTCTTCCTTATACTGAGGCGACTCCTTTTTCACTCTCATTGCTGTTTGCTAGAATTCCAACCCTGCAGGGTACTTCCTGGTCTTATAGTTGTGAAAGCCATCCTGTTTGCATAATTCTTGCTATCTTTGTTGTCTGAAAATCCAGTACCATATGGAAATCATGGTCTAGTCCCAGTATGAAGCCCGGATGAGTCGTGACTTCCCAGTCCACTGCTTTCTGAGTGGAAGCAGAGACATTAATCTTGAAGCACTCCTGTTTCATAGGAGTGTTTAGGTTCCCCTTTGAAACAGACCCATTCTCAAAAGTCTTTAAAGCAAATTTGTGTTTGTATAACGTTGAATCTGTGATGGACACAGCAGAATACAGATTTCAGTGACTGTCTAAAATGGAAGCATCTTTCTTGTTGATGTGATGGGACTTCTCATTTTCCTTGTCTGTGTCCTCACAAATGCTTCATTTCTAACCAAACTGCAAATTTTCTAAATAAATTTATTCTCTTTTTACTTTTCTCCTGATTCTTACAAAGAGTTAGCTAAAAGAAGCTAGTCATCACCACTGTTGTAGTTTGAATGTGAAATGTGTCTAAAGGCTCATGTGTTAAGAGAGCTGATCTCCACCATGGTATAGGACTTGATGCAGGTATCTATCTGGACATTGTAAGTCACTTTGGATGGACTTTGAGATTGAAAAGTTTGACCTCTTTCCTCTCTATCCTCTGATTCTTGCTCTGCATGATATGAGGTTAAAAAATTCCCAAGCTGTTCCCTCCTGCCAACTATGGGCTGCCTGCCTCCACAATTTTCCAGCTCTAAACTGTCTCTCCTAAAACTGTGATCCAAAATAAACCCATCCTCTCTTAAACCGTTTCTTGATGAGTAATTTGTCCCAGCAAAGCAAAAGGTACCAATTTTACCATTGCTTTAAATTTTACTCCAATAGTCAAAGTAGGCCAGCACATAATAGTTCAACTTCCTTGAAAACCTCAGGGTATGATCAAAATGTATGCAGAGTCTTTGACATAGTATGACAAGAACACCTTCCAGTTAATTGCAATGGAATTTTCATTTTAATCTGAAGTCTTTTGGCCATAGTTCTTACTGCTGACTTTTTTTTTAAATTGCCTGGCCTTCACTAGAATTACCAGCAAAGTTCTACTCTGACTATTTAAAAGTACATCTAGTTGTGTCCCACAGGCTCTTCCATTCCCATCCTATAAACTGGTTCTAATGATTCAATATATATGTGTCTACATATATATGTGTGTGTCTACATACTATATATAGCCAATTTCTCACATATATTATATATAGCCAATTTCTCATACATATATGCAGATCAAATACTTCCAGAACATAAAACTGAGTAAAAAAAAATTAAAAGATTAAAGTTTTAAGTAAATTCACTATTTTGTGTTGGACTCCATTCATAGCCATCATCTGAAAAGTTCAGCCTCATGTATGTCAAAGAAGATGGGTTAAATATGGTTACTAGATAAATAATAAGTAGATAAACAATAGGTTGACAAATAAATAATAGAAGATAGATTACTGATATATATGATAGATTGATAAATGTAAGTACATACAGATGATAGATAATATATAGATACAGAAAAGGTATGGGAAATACATATCATATAGAAAATAGGCAATGAATATATGATAAGTAATAAATAGATGTTAGATAACAGAAAGACAGATAGCCTTAAACTCTTTTAACTATCAATGTGTTGACTTAGCCTTTTCCCCAGGGATGATCTCAATTATTGGTTGTCCAATGCAATGTAGCAAATCCTGACTATTTATATATATGTATTTATACTTAATATATATACATGTATATATATTATATATAATATATATACTTAGTGTATATATATATACATATATATATATATATATATACATCAAGCTCAGCAGGTTTTACACACAAA